>JAQJZF010000038.1:40000-50000 GCA_028537955.1 Microtus californicus | reverse complement strand
GGTTAGGGTTAGGGTTAGGGTTAGAGTTAGGGTTAGGGTTACGGTTAGTTAGGGTTAGGGTTAGGGTTAGGGTTAGGGTTAGGGTTAGGGTTAGGGTTAGGGTTTGTGTTAGGGTTAGAGTTAGTGTTAGGGTTAGGGTTAGGGTTAGGGTTAGGGTTAGGTTTAGGGTTTGCGTTAGGGTTAGGGTTAGAGTTACGTTAGGGTTAGGGTTAGGGTTAGGGTTTAGGGTTAGGGTTAATGTTAGGGTTAGTTTAGCTTTAGGGTTTGGGTTAGGGTTAGGGTTAGGGTATGGATTACGGTTAGGGTAAGTGTTAGTGTTAGGGTTAGGGTTTAGTGTTAGTGTTAGGTTTAGGCTTAGGGTTAGGGTTAGGGTTGCGTTAGGGTTAGGGTTAGGGCTTTTGTTAGGGTTAGGTTTAGGGTAGGGTTAGGGTTAGGGGTTAGGGTAAGTGTTAGAGTTAGGGTTATGGTTAGGGTTAGGGTTAGGGTTATGGTTAGGGTTTGGGTTAGGGTTAGGGTAAGGGTTAGGGTTAGGGTTAGGGTTACGGTTAGGGTTAGGGTTAATGTTAGGTTTAGGGTTTGCGTTAGGGTTAGAGTTAGTGTTAGGGTTAGTTTTAGGATTAGGGTTATGGTAAGGGTTTGGGTTAGGGTAGAGTTAGGCTTAGGGTTAGGGTTAGGGGTTAGGGTTAGTGTTAGGGTTAGGGTTAGGGTTAGGATTAGGGTTAGGATTAGGGGTTAGGTTTAGGGTTACGGATAGGGTTAGGGTTACAGTTAGGGTTAGAGTTACGCTTAGTGTTAGGATTAGGGTTAGGGTTAGGGTTAGTGTTCGGGTTAGGGTAAGCGTTAGGGTTAGGGTTAGAGTTACGGTAGGGTTAGGGTTAGGGTTAGGGTTTAGGGTTAGGGTTAGTGTTAGGGTTAGGGTTAGGGTTAGGGTTAGGGTTATGGTAAGGGTTACGGTTAGGGTTAGGGTTACTGTAGGGTTAGGGTTACGGTTAGGGTTTAGGGTTAGGGTTATGTTTAGGGTTAGGGTTAGGCTTAGGTTTACGGTTTGGGTTAGGGTTAGAGTTAGGTTTAGGGTTTGGATTACGGTTAGGGTAAGGGTTAGGGTTAGGGTTAGTTTTATGGTTTAGTGTTAGTGTTAGCGTTAGGGTTAGGGTTAGGGTTAGGGTTAGGTTTTGGGTTTGGATTAGGGTTAGGGTTAGTGTATGGATTACAGTTAGTGTAAGGGTTAGGGTTAGGGTTAGGGTTAGGGTTAGGGTTTAGTGTTAGGGTTAGGGTTAGGGTTAGGAATAGGGTTTGCTTTAGGGTTAGGGTAAGGTTTAGGGTTAGGGTTTGGGTTAAGTTTAGTGTTAGGTAAGGGTTAGGGTTAGGGTTAGGGTTAGGGGTTAGGGTTAGTGTTAGAGTTAGGGTTAGGGTTAGGGATAGGATTACGGTTAAGGTTTGGGTTAGGGTTAGGTTTAGGGTTAGGGTTACGCTTAGTGTTAGGGTTAGGGTTAGGGTTAGGGTTAGGGTTAGTGTTAGTGTTAGGGTTAGGGTTACGGTTAGGGTTAGGGTTAGGGTTAGGGTTTGGGTTAGGGTTAGGGTAATGGTTAGGGTTAGGGTTAGGGTTACGGTTAGGGTTAGGGTTAGGGTTAGGGTTTGCGTTAGGGTTAGAGTTAGTTTTAGGGTTAGTGTTAGGGTTAGGGTTATGGTTAGGGTGTGGGTTAGGGTAGAGTTAGGCTTAGGGTTAGGGTTAGGGTTTAGGGTTAGTGTTAGGGTTAGGGTTAGTGTTAGGGTTAGGGTTAGGGTTAGGGTTACGTTTTGGGTTAGGTTAGGGTTAGGGTTAGGGTTAGGGTTAGGGTTAGGGTTAGGGTTAGGGTTAGGGTTTGCATTAGGGTTAGAGTTAGAATTAGGGTTAGGGTTAGTGTTAGGGTTGGGTTAGGCTTAGGATTTACGTTAGGGTTAGGGTTAGGGTTATGGTTAGGGTTAGAGTTAGGGTTATGGTTAGTGTTAGGTTTTGGGTTAGTGTTAAGGTTAGGGATTTTGTTTAGGGTTTGGGTTAGGCTTAGAGTTAGGTTTACTGTTAGGGCTAGGGTTAGTGTTAGGTTTAGTGTTAGGGTTTGCCTTAGGGTTAGGGTTAGGGTTAGGGTTCAGGTTAGGGTTAGGGTTTGGGTTAGGGTTAGGGTTATGGTTAGTGTAGGGTTAGGGTTAGGGTAAGGGTTAGGGTTAGGGTTAGGGTTAGGGGTTACTGTTAGCCTTAGATTTAGGGTTAGGATTAGGGTTAGGATTTGGGTTAGGGTTAGGGTTAGGGTTAGCTATAGGGTTTGGGTTAGGGGTAGGGTAAGGGTTAGGGATAGGGTTAGAGTTAGGGTTAGGGTTAGGGTTAGGGTTAGGGTGAGGTTTAGGGTTAGTGTTAGGGTTAGTTTTAGGGTTAGGGTTTCGGTTAGGGTTTGCGTTAGGGTTAGGGTTAGGGTTAGCGTTAGGGTTCAGTTTAGGGTTAGGGTTAGGGTTAGGGTTAGGTTAGTGTTAGGGTTAGGGTTAGCGTTAGGGGTTACGGTTAGCGTTAGGGTTAGGGTATGGGTTAGGGTTAGGGTTAGGGTAGGGTTATGGTTAGGGTTAGGGTTAGGGTTTAGGGTTAGGGTTAGGGTTAGGGTGAGGGTTAGGGTTACGGTTTGGGTTAGGTTTAGGGTTAGGGTTAGGTTTTGGGTTTGGGTTAAGGTTAGGGTTAGTGTTTGGGTTAGGGTTAGTGTAACGTTTAGGGTTAGGATTAGGGTTAGGGTTAGGGTTTGCGTTAGGGTTAGGGTTAGGGTTAGGGGTTAGGTTTAGGGTTAGGTTTAGGGTTAGGATTAGTGTTAGGGTTAGGGTTAGGTTTAGGGTTTGGGTTAGAGTAGGGTTTGGTTATGGTTAGGGTTAGGGGTTAGGGTTAGCGTTAGGGTTAGGGTTAGGTTTATGGTTAGGGTTAGGGTTACAGTTAGGGTTAGGGTTAGGGTTAGGGTTTAGGGTTAGGGTTAGGGTTAGGGTGAGGGTTAGGGTTACGGTTTGGGTTAGGTTTAGGGTTAGTGTTAGGGTTAGGGTTATGGTTAGGGCTTGGGTTAGGGTAGGGTTAGGCTTAGGGTTAGGTTTAAGGGTTAGGGTTAGTGTTAGGGTTAGGGTTAGGGTTAGGATTAGGGTTAGGATTAGCGGTTAGGGTTAGGGTTACGGTTAGGGTTAGGGTTACAGTTAGGGTTAGGTTTATGCTTAGTGTTAGGTTTAGGGTTAGGGTTAGTGTTAGGGTTAGGGTAAGGGTTAGGGTTAGGATTAGGGTAGGGTTAGGGTTAGGGTTTGTCTTAGGGTTAGGGTTAGGTTTAGGGTTACGGTTACGGTTTGGTTTAGGGTTACGGTTAGGGTTAGGTTTAGGGTTTGGAATAGGGTTAGGGTAAGGGTTAGGGTTAGGGTTAGGTTTACGGTAGGGTTAGGGTTAGGGTTAATTTTAGGGTTAGGGTTAGGGTTAGGTTTAGGGTTTGGGTTAGGATTAGGGTTAGGGTTTAGATTACTGTTAGGGTAAGGGTTAGGGTTAGGGTTAGGGTTAGGGTTATGGTTAGGGTTAGGGTTTGGGTTAGGGTAGGGTTAGGGTTAGGGTTAGGGTTAGGGTTAGGGTTAGGGTTTAGGGTTAGTGTTAGGTTTAGGGTTAGGGTTAGGGTTAGGGTTAAGGTTAGTGTTTGGGTTAGGGTTAGGTTTAGGGTTTGGGTTAGGGTTAGGGTTATGGTTAGGGTTAGGGTTCGGTTTAGGGTTTAGTGTTAGGGTTAGGGTTATGGTTTGCGTTAGGGTTAGGGTTCGGGTTAGGGTTAGGTTTAGGGTTTGGGTTAGGGTTAGGGTTTGGGTTAGGGTAGGGTTAGGGTTAGGGTTAGGGTTAGGGGTTAGGGTTAGTGTTAGGTTTAGGGTTAGGGTTAGGGTTAGGGTTAAGATTAGTGTTTGGGTTAGGGTTAGGTTTAGGGTTAGGGTTTGGGTTAGGGTTAGGGTTATGGTTAGGGTTAGGGTTAGGTTTAGGGTAGGGTTAGGGTTAGGGTTAGGGTTAAAAAAAAGAGTTTAGAACAGTGTTCCTCTTCCCCTTAGAGTTAGGTTTAGGGTTAGGGTTAGGGTTAGGGTTTAGGGTTAGGGCTAGGGTTAGGGTTAGAGTTAGGGTTAGGGTTAGGGTTAGGGTTATGGTAAGGGTTAGGGTTAGGGTTAGGGTTACGGTAGGGTTACGGTTACGGTTAGGGTTTAGGGTTAGGGTTATGTTTAGGGTTAGGGTTAGGCTTAGGTTTACGGTTTGGGTTAGGGTTAGGGTTAGGGTTAGGGTTTGGATTACGGTTAGGGTAAGGGTTAGGGTTAGGTTTAGTTTTAGGGTTTAGTGTTAGTGTTAGTGTTAGGGTTAGGGTTAGGGTTAGGGTTAGGTTTAGGGTTTGGGTTAGGGTTAGGGTTAGAGTATGGATTACGGTTAGTGTAAGGGTTAGGGTTAGGGTTAGGGTTAGGGTTAGGGTTAGGGTTTAGTGTTAGGGTTAGGGTTAGGGTTAGGAATAGGGTTTAGGGTTAGGGTTAGGGTTACGCTTAGTGTTAGGGTTAGGGTTAGGGTTAGGGTTAGTGTTAGGGTTAGGGTTAGGGTTACGGTTAGAGTTAGGGTTAGGGTTAGGGTTTGGGTTAGGGTTAGGGTAATGGTTAGGGTTAGGGTTAGGGTTACGGTTAGGGTTAGGGTTAGGGTTAGGGTTTGCGTTAGGGTTAGAGTTAGTGTTAGGGTTAGTGTTAGGGTTAGGGTTATGGTTAGGGTTTGTGTTAGGGTAGAGTTAGGCTTAGGGTTAGGGTTAGGGTTTAGGGTTAGTGTTAGGGATAGGGTTAGTGTTAGGCATAGGGTTAGGGTTACGTTTTGGGTTAGGTTAGGGTTAGGGTTAGGGTTAGGGTTAGGGTTAGGGTTAGGGTTAGGATTTGCGTTAGGGTTAGAGTTAGAATTAGGGTTAGGGTTAGTGTTAGGGTTGGGTTAGGCTTAGGGTTTACGTTAGGGTTAGGGTTAGGGTTATGGTTAGGGTTAGAGTTAGGGTTATGGTTAGGGTTAGGTTTTGGGTTAGTGTTAAGGTTAGGGATTTGGTTTAGGTTTAGGGTTAGGTTTAGAGTTAGGTTTACTGTTAGGGTTAGGGTTAGTGTTAGGTTTAGTGTTTGGTTTGCCTTAGGGTTAGGGTTAGGGTTAGGGTTCAGGTTAGGGTTAGGGTTTGGGTTAGGGTTAGGGTTATGGTTAGGGTAGGGTTAGGGTTAGGGTTAGGGTTAGGGTTAGGGGTTACGGTTAGCCTTAGATTTAGGGTTAGGGTTAGGGTTTGGGTTAGGGTAGGGTTAGGGTTAGGGTTAGGGTTAGGGTTAGGGTTAGGGTTAGGTTTTGGGTTAGTGTTAAAGTTAGGGATTTGGGTTAGGGTTAGGTTTAGAGTTAGGTTTACTGTTAGGATTAGGGTTAGTGTTAGGTTTAGTGTTAGGGTTTGCCTTAGGGTTAGGGTTAGGGTTAGGGTTAGGGTTCAGGTTAGGGTTAGGGTTAGGGTTATGGTTATGGTTAGGGTTTGGGTTAGGGTAGAGTTAGGCTTAGGGTTCGGGTTAGGGGTTAGGGTTAGTGTTAGGGTTAGGGTTAGGGTTAGGGTTAGGTTTAGGGTTAGGGTTACGGTTTGGGTAAGGTTAGGGTTAGGGTTAAGGTTAGGGTTAGGGTTAGCGTTAGGGTTAGGGTTAGGGTTTGCGTTAGGGTTAGAGTTAGAATTAGGGTTAGGGTTAGTGTTAGGGTTGGGTTAGGCTTAGGGTTTACGTTAGGGTTAGGGTTAGGGTTATGGTTAGGGTTAGGGTTTGGGTTAGGTTTTGGGTTAGTGTTAGGGTTAGTTTTAGGGTTAGGGTTTCGGTTAGGGTTTGCGTTAGGGTTAGGGTTAGGGTTAGCGTTAGGGTTCACTTTAGGGTTAGGGTTAGGGTTAGGGTTAGGTTAGGGTTAGGGTTAGGGTTAGCGTTAGGGGTTACGGTTAGCGTTAGGGTTAGGGTATGGGTTAGGGTTAGGGTTAGGGTAGGGTTATGGTTAGGGTTAGGGTTAGGGTTTAGGGTTAGGGTTAGGGTTAGGGTGAGGGTTAGGGTTACGGTTTGGGTTAGGTTTAGGGTTAGGGTTAGGTTTTGGGTTTGGGTTAAGGTTAGGGTTAGTGTTTGGGTTAGGGTAAGGTTTAGGGTTAGGATTAGGGTTAGGGTTAGGGTTTGCGTTAGGGTTAGGGTTAGGGTTAGGGGTTAGGTTTAGGGTTAGGTTTAGGGTTAGGATTAGTGTTAGGGTTAGGGTTAGGTTTAGGGTTTGGGTTAGAGTAGGGTTTGGTTATGGTTAGGGTTAGGGGTTAGGGTTAGCGTTAGGGTTAGGGTTAGGTTTATGGTTAGGGTTAGGGTTACAGTTAGGGTTAGGGTTAGGGTTAGGGTTTAGGGTTAGGGTTAGGGTTACGGTGAGGGTTAGGGTTACGGTTTGGGTTAGGTTTAGGGTTAGTGTTAGGGTTAGGGTTATGGTTAGGGCTTGGGTTAGGGTAGGGTTAGGCTTAGGGTTAGGTTTAAGGGTTAGGGTTAGTGTTAGGGTTAGGGTTAGGGTTAGGATTAGGGTTAGGATTAGCGGTTAGGGTTAGGGTTACGGTTAGGGTTAGGGTTACAGTTAGGGTTAGGTTTATGCTTAGTGTTAGGTTTAGGGTTAGGGTTAGTGTTAGGGTTAGGGTAAGGGTTAGGGTTAGGATTAGGGTAGGGTTAGGGTTAGGGTTTGTCTTAGGGTTAGGGTTAGGTTTAGGGTTACGGTTACGGTTTGGTTTAGGGTTACGGTTAGGGTTAGGTTTAGGGTTTGGAATAGGGTTAGGGTAAGGGTTAGGGTTAGGGTTAGGTTTACGGTAGGGTTAGGGTTAGGGTTAATTTTAGGGTTAGGGTTAGGGTTAGGTTTAGGGTTTGGGTTAGGATTAGGGTTAGGGTTTAGATTACTGTTAGGGTAAGGGTTAGGGTTAGGGTTAGGGTTAGGGTTAGGGTTATGGTTAGGGTTAGGGTTTGGGTTAGGGTAGGGTTAGGGTTAGGGTTAGGGTTAGGGTTAGGGTTAGGGTTACGGTTTAGGGTTAGTGTTAGGTTTAGGGTTAGGGTTAGGGTTAGGGTTAAGGTTAGTGTTTGGGTTAGGGTTAGGTTTAGGGTTTGGGTTAGGGTTAGGGTTATGGTTAGGGTTAGGGTTCGGTTTAGGGTTTAGTGTTAGGGTTAGGGTTATGGTTTGCGTTAGGGTTAGGGTTAGGGTTAGGGTTAGGTTTAGGGTTTGGGTTACGGTTAGGGTTTGGGTTAGGGTAGGGTTAGGGTTAGGGTTAGGGTTAGGGGTTAGGGTTAGTGTTAGGTTTAGGGTTAGGGTTAGGGTTAGGGTTAAGATTAGTGTTTGGGTTAGGGTTAGGTTTAGGGTTAGGGTTTGGGTTAGGGTTAGGGTTATGGTTAGGGTTAGGGTTAGGTTTAGGGTAGGGTTAGGGTTAGGGTTAGGGTTAAAAAAAAGAGTTTAGAACAGTGTTCCTCTTCCCCTTAGAGTTAGGTTTAGGGTTAGGGTTAGGGTTAGGGTTTAGGGTTAGGGTTAGGGTTAGGGTTAGGGTTAGGGTTAGAGTATGGATTACGGTTAGTGTAAGGGTTAGGGTTAGGGTTAGGGTTAGGGTTAGGTTTAGGGTTTGGGTTAGGGTTAGGGTTAGAGTATGGATTACGCTTAGTGTAAGGGTTAGGGTTAGGGTTAGGGTTAGGGTTAGGGTTTAGTGTTAGGGTTAGGGTTAGAGTTAGGAATAGGGTTTAGGGTTAGGGTTAGGGTTACGCTTAGTGTTAGGGTTAGGGTTAGGGTTAGGGTTAGTGTTAGGGTTAGGGTTAGGGTTACGGTTAGAGTTAGGGTTAGGGTTAGGGTTTGGGTTAGGGTTAGGGTAATGGTTAGGGTTAGGGTTAGGGTTACGGTTAGGGTTAGGGTTAGGGTTAGGGTTTGCGTTAGGGTTAGAGTTAGTGTTAGGGTTAGTGTTAGGGTTAGGGTTATGGTTAGGGTTTGTGTTAGGGTAGAGTTAGGCTTAGGGTTAGCGTTAGGGTTTAGGGTTAGTGTTAGGGATAGGGTTAGTGTTAGGCATAGGGTTAGGGTTACGTTTTGGGTTAGGTTAGGGTTAGGGTTAGGGTTAGGGTTAGGGTTAGGGTTAGGGTTAGGATTTGCGTTAGGGTTAGAGTTAGAATTAGGGTTAGGGTTAGTGTTAGGGTTGGGTTAGGCTTAGGGTTTACGTTAGGGTTAGGGTTAGGGTTATGGTTAGGGTTAGAGTTAGGGTTATGGTTAGGGTTAGGTTTTGCGTTAGTGTTAAGGTTAGGGATTTGGTTTAGGTTTAGGGTTAGGTTTAGAGTTAGGTTTACTGTTAGGGTTAGGGTTAGTGTTAGGTTTAGTGTTTGGTTTGCCTTAGGGTTAGGGTTAGGGTTAGGGTTCAGGTTAGGGTTAGGGTTTGGGTTAGGGTTAGGGTTATGGTTAGGGTAGGGTTAGGGTTAGGGTTAGGGTTAGGGTTAGGGTTAGGGGTTACGGTTAGCCTTAGATTTAGGGTTAGGGTTAGGGTTAGGATTTGGATTAGGGTTAGGGTTTGCGTTAGGGTTAGGGTTAGGGTTAGGGGTTAGGTTTAGGGTTAGGTTTAGGGTTAGGATTAGTGTTAGGGTTAGGGTTAGGTTTAGGGTTTGGGTTAGAGTAGGGTTAGGGTTATGGTTAGGGTTAGGGGTTAGGGTTAGCGTTAGGGTTAGGGTTAGGTTTATGGTTAGGGTTAGGGTTAAAGTTAGGGTTAGGGTTAGGGTTAGGGTTTAGGGTTAGGGTTAGGGTTAGGGTGAGGGTTAGGGTTACGGTTTGGGTTAGGTTTAGGGTTAGGGTTAGGGTTTTGGTTTGGGATAGGGTTAGGGTAAGGGTTTGGGTTCGGGTTAGGGTTAGGTTTAGGGTTTAGTGTTAGGGTTAGGGTTTGCGTTAGGGTTAGGCTTAGGGTTAGGGTTAGGGTTAGGTTTAGGGTTTGGGTTAGGGTTAGGGTTTGGGTTAGGGTAGGGTTAGGGTTAGGGTTAGGGTTAGGGTTAGGTTTTGGGTTAGTGTTAAAGTTAGGGATTTGGGTTAGGGTTAGGTTTAGAGTTAGGTTTACTGTTAGGATTAGGGTTAGTGTTAGGTTTAGTGTTAGGGTTTGCCTTAGGGTTAGGGTTAGGGTTAGGGTTAGGGTTCAGGTTAGGGTTAGGGTTAGGGTTATGGTTATGGTTAGGGTTTGGGTTAGGGTAGAGTTAGGCTTAGGGTTCGGGTTAGGGGTTAGGGTTAGTGTTAGGGTTAGGGTTAGGGTTAGGGTTAGGTTTAGGGTTAGGGTTACGGTTTGGGTAAGGTTAGGGTTAGGGTTAAGGTTAGGGTTAGGGTTAGCGTTAGGGTTAGGGTTAGCGTTTGCGTTAGGGTTAGAGTTAGAATTAGGGTTAGGGTTAGTGTTAGGGTTGGGTTAGGCTTAGGGTTTACGTTAGGGTTAGGGTTAGGGTTATGGTTAGGGTTAGGGTTTGGGTTAGGTTTTGGGTTAGTGTTAGGGTTAGTTTTAGGGTTAGGGTTTCGGTTAGGGTTTGCGTTAGGGTTAGGGTTAGGGTTAGCGTTAGGGTTCACTTTAGGGTTAGGGTTAGGGTTAGGGTTAGGTTAGGGTTAGGGTTAGGGTTAGCGTTAGGGGTTACGGTTAGCGTTAGGGTTAGGGTATGGGTTAGGGTTAGGGTTAGGGTAGGGTTATGGTTAGGGTTAGGGTTAGGGTTTAGGGTTAGGGTTAGGGTTAGGGTGAGGGTTAGGGTTACGGTTTGGGTTAGGTTTAGGGTTAGGGTTAGGTTTTGGGTTTGGGTTAAGGTTAGGGTTAGTGTTTGGGTTAGGGTAAGGTTTAGGGTTAGGATTAGGGTTAGGGTTAGGGTTTGCGTTAGGGTTAGGGTTAGGGTTAGGGGTTAGGTTTAGGGTTAGGTTTAGGGTTAGGATTAGTGTTAGGGTTAGGGTTAGGTTTAGGGTTTGGGTTAGAGTAGGGTTTGG
>JAQJZF010000038.1:17500-25000 GCA_028537955.1 Microtus californicus | reverse complement strand
GTTAGGGTTTGTTTTAGGGTTAGGGTTAGGCTTAGGGTTAGGGTTAGGTTTAGGGTTAGGGTTAGGGTTAGGATTAGGGTTAGGGTTAGGGTTAGGGTTAGGGTTAGGGTTAGAGTTACGGTAGGGTTAGAGTTAGGGTTAGGGTTAGGGTTTAGGGTTAGGGTTAATGTTAGGGTTAGGGTTAGCTTTAGGGTTTGGGTTAGGGTTAGGGTTAGGGTTTGCATTACGGTTAGGGTAGGGTTAGGGTTAGGGTTAGGCTTAGGGTTAGGGTTAGGGTTACGGTTTGGGTTAGGGTTACGGTTAGGGTTAGGTTTAGGGTTTGGATTAGGGTTAGGGTAAGGGTTAGGGTTAGGGTTAGAGTTACGGTAGGGTTAGAGTTAGGGTTAGGGTTAGGGTTTAGGGTTATGGTTAATGTTAGGGTTAGGGTTAGCTTTAGGGTTTGGGTTAGGGTTAGGGTTAGGGTTTGGATTATGGTTAGGGTAAGTGTTAGGGTTAGGGTTTAGTGTTAGTGTTAGGTTTAGGCTTAGGGTTAGGGTTGCGTTAGGGTTAGGGTTAGGGTTTGGGTTAGGGTTAGGTTTAGGGTAGGGTTAGGGTTAGGGGTTAGGGTAAGTGTTAGAGTTAGGGTTATGGTTAGGGTTAGTGTTAGGGTTAGTGTTAGGGTTTGGGTTAGGATTAGGGTAAGGGTTAGAGTTAGGGTTAGGGTTACGGTTAGGTTTAGGGTTAGGGTTAGGTTTAGGGTTAGGGTTAGGGTTAGGGTTTGGGATAGGGTTAGAGTTAGTGTTAGGGTTAGTGTTAGGTTTAGGGTTATGGTTAGGGATTGGGTTAGGGTAGAGTTAGGCTTAGGGTTAGGGTTAGGGGTTAGGGTTAGTGTTAGGGTTAGGGTAAGGGTTAGGGTTAGGGTTAGGGTTAGGGTTAGGGTACGGTTTGGGTTAGGTTAGGGTTACGGTTAGGGTTATGGTTAGGGTTAGGGTTATGGTTTGCGTTAGGGTTAGAGTTAGAATTAGGGTTAGGGTTAGTGTTAGGGTTGGGTTAGGCTTAGGGTTTACGTTAGGGTTAGGGTTAAGGTTATGGTTAGGGTTAGGGTTAGGGTTAGGTTTTGGGTTAGTGTTATGGTTAGGGATTTGGGTTAGGGTTAGGGTTAGGTTTAGATTTAGGTTTACTGTTAGGGTTAGGGTTAGTGTTAGGTTTAGTATTAGGGTTTGGGTTAGGGTTAGGGTTAGGGTTAGGGTTAGGGTTAGGGTTCAGTTTAGGGTTAGGGTTAGGGTTAGGGTTAGGGTCAGGTTAGGGTTAGGGTTAGGGTTAGGGTTACGGTTAGTTAGGGTTAGGGTTAGGGTTAGGGTTAGGGTTATGGTAAGGGTTAGGGTTAGGAATAGGGTAGAGTTAGGGTCAGGGTTAGGGGTTAGGGTTAGGATTAGGGTTAGGTTTAGGGTTAGGGTTAGGTTTAGGGTTAGTGTTAGGGTTAGTGTTAGTGTTAGGGTTAGGGTTTGGTTAGGGTTTGCGTGAGGGTTAGGGTTTGGGTTGCGTTAGGGTTAGGGTTAGGGCTTTTGTTAGGGTTAGGTTTAGGGTAGGGTTAGGGTTAGGGGTTAGGGTAAGTGTTAGAGTTAGGGTTATGGTTAGGGTTAGGGTTAGGGTTATGGTTAGGGTTTGGGTTAGGGTTAGGGTAAGGGTTAGGGTTAGGGTTAGTGTTACGGTTAGGGTTAGGGTTAGGGTTAGGTATAGGGTTTGCGTTAGGGTTAGAGTTAGTGTTAGGGTTAGTTTTAGGATTAGGGTTATGGTAAGGGTTTGGGTTAGGGTAGAGTTAGGCTTAGGGTTAGGGTTAGGGGTTAGGGTTAGTGTTAGGGTTAGGGTTAGGGTTAGGATTAGGGGTTAGGTTTAGGGTTACGGATAGGGTTAGGGTTACAGTTAGGGTTAGAGTTACGCTTAGTGTTAGGATTAGGGTTAGGGTTAGGGTTAGGGTTCGGGTTAGGATAAGCGTTAGTGTTAGGGTTAGAGTTACGGTAGGGTTAGGGTTAGGGTTAGGGTTAGGGTTAGGGTTAGGGTTAGGGTTAGGGTTAGGGTTTGGGTTAGGGTTAGGGTAAGGGTTAGGGTTAGGTTTAGGGTTAGGGTTAGGGTTAGGGTTTGCGTTAGGGTTAGAGTTAGTGTTAGGGTTAGTGTTAGGTTTAGGGTTATGGTTAGGGATTGGGTTAGGGTAGAGTTAGGCTTAGGGTTAGGGTTAGGGGTTAGGGTTAGTGTTAGGGTTAGGGTAAGGGTTAGGGTTAGGGTTAGGGTTACGGTTTGGGTTAGGTTAGGGTTAGGGTTAGGGTTAGGGTTTGGTTTGCGTTAGGGTTAGAGTTAGAATTAGGGTTAGGGTTAGTGTTAGGGTTGGGTTAGGCTTAGGGTTTACGTTAGGGTTAGGGTTAAGGTTATGGTTAGGGTTATGGTTAGGGTTAGGGTTAGGTTTTGGGTTAGTGTTAAGGTTAGGGATTTGGGTTAGGGTTAGTGTTAGGTTTAGATTTAGGTTTACTGTTAGGGTTAGTGTTAGGTTTAGTGTTAGGGTTTGCCTTAGGGTTAGGGTTAGGGTTAGGGTTAGGGTTCAGGTTAGGGTTAGGGTTAGGGTAAGGGTTAGGGTTACGGTTAGGGTAGGGTTAGGGTTAGGGTTAGGGTTAGGGGTTACGGTTAGCCTTAGATTTAGGGTTAGGGTTAGGGTTAGGATTTGGGTTAGGGTTAGGGTTCGCTATAGGGTTTTGGTTAGGGTTTGGGTAAGGGTTAGAGTTAGGGTTAGAGTTAGGGTTAGGGTTAGGGTGAGGTTTAAGGTTAGTGTTAGGTTTAGGGTTAGTTTTAGGGTTAGGGTTTGGGTTAGGGTTTGCGTTAGGGTTAGGGTTAGTGTTAGGGTTCAGTTTAGGGTTATTGTTAGGGTTAGGGTTAGGGTTAGGGTCAGGTTAGGGTTAGGGTTAGGGTTAGGATTAGGGTTAGGGTTAGGGTTAGGGTTACGGTTAGTTAGGGTTAGGGTTAGGGTTAGGGTTAGGGTTTGTGTTAGGGTTAGAGTTAGTGTTAGGGTTAGGGTTAGGGTTAGGGTAAGCGTTAGGGTTAGGATTATGGTAGGGTTAGGGTTAGGGTTAGGGTTAGGCTTAGGGTTAGGGTTTGGGTTAGGGTTAGGTTTAGGGTTAGGATTAGTGTTAGGGTTAGGGTTAGGGTTAGGGTTAGAGTTACGGTAGGGTTAGGGTTAGGGTTTAGGGTTAGGGTTAATGTTAGGGTTAGGTTTATGGTTTGGGTTAGGGTTAGGGTTAGGGTTTGGATTACGGTTAGAGTAAGTGTTAGGGTTAGGGTTAGGGTTTAGTGTTAGTGTTAGGTTTAGGTTTAGGGTTAGGGTTAGGCTTGCGTTAGGGTTAGGGTTAGGGTTTGGGTTAGGGTTAGGTTTAGGGTAGGGTTAGGTTTAGGGTTAGGGTTAGGGGTTGGGGTAAGTGTTAGAGTTAGGGTTAGGGTTAGGGTTAGGGTTAGGGTTAGGGTTAGTGTTTGCGTTAGGGTTAGGGTTAGGGTTAGGGGTTACGGTTAGCCTTAGATTTAGGGTTAGGGTTAGAGTTCGGGTTAGGGTTTAGGGTTAGGGTTAGGGTTAGTGTTAGGGTTAGGGTTAGGGTTATGGTAAGTGTTAGGGTTATGGTTAGGTTTACGGTAGGGTTAGGGTTACGGTTAGGGTTCAGGTTTAGGGTTATGGTTAGGGTTAGGGTTAGTGTTAGGTTGAGGGTTTTGGTGAGGGTTAGGGTTAGGGTTAGGGTTAGGGTTAGGGTAAGGGTTAGGGTTAGGGTTAGGGTTAAGGTTTGGGTTAGGGTTAGGGTTAGGGTTAGGGTTTGGGTTAGAGTTAGGGTAAGGGTTAGGGTTAGGGTTAGGGTTACTGTTAAGGTTAGGGTTAGGGTTAGGTTAAGGGTTTGCGTTAGGGTTAGAGTTAGTGTTATGGTTAGTGTTAGGGTTAGGGTTATTGTAAGGGTTTGGGTTAGGGTAGAGTTAGGCTTAGGGTTAGGGTTAGGGGTTAGGGTTAGTGTTAGGGTTAGGGTTAGGGTTAGGATTAGGGATAGGATTAGGGGTTAGGGTTAGGGTTACGGTTAGGGTTACAGTTAGGGTTAGAGTTACACTTAGTGTTAGGGTTAGGGTTAGGGCTAGTGTTAGGCTTAGGGTAAGCGTTAGGGTTAGGATTAGGGTAGGGTTAGGTTTAGGGTTAGGGTTAGGGTTAGGGTTAGGTTTACGGTTTGGGTTAGGGTTACGGTTAGGGTTAGGTTTAGGGTTTGGATTAGGGTTAGGGTAAGGGTTAGGGTTAGGGTTAGAGTTACGGTAGGATTAGGGTTTTGGTTAGGGTTTAGGGTTAGGGTTAGGGTTAGGTTTAGGTTTAGGGTTACTGTTAGGGTTAGGGTTAGGGTTTGGGTTAGTGTTAGGGTTAGGGTTAGGGTTATGGTTAGGGTAAGGGTTAGGGTTAGGGTTATGGTTAGGGTAAGGGTTTGGGTTAGGGTTAAGGTTAGGGATTAGGGTTAGGGTTAGGGTTAGGTTTAGGGTTACTGTTAGGGTTAGGGTTAGGGTTAGTGTTAGGGATAGGCTTAGGGTTTGCGTTAGGGTTAGGGTTCAGGTTAGGGTTAGGGTTAGGGTTAGGGTTAGGGTTATGGTTAGGGTAGGGTTAGGGTTAGGGTTAGGGTTAGGGGTTACGGTTAGCGTTAGTGTTAGGGTAAGGGTTAGGGTTAGGATTTGGTTTAGGGTTAGGATTAGGGTTAGGGTTAGGGTTTGGGTTAGGGTAAGGGTTATGGTAAGGGTTAGGGTTAGGAATAGGGAAGAGTTAGGGTCAGGGTTTGGGGTTAGGGTTAGGATTAGGGTTAGGTTTAGGGTTAGGGTTAAGTTTAGGGTTAGTGTTAGGGTTAGTGTTAGTGTTAGGGTTTGGTTAGGGTTTGCGTGAGGGTTAAGGTTAGGGTTAGGGTTAGGGTTCAGGTTAGGGTTAGGGTTAGGGTTAGGCTTAGCGTTAGGGTTAGTGTTAGGGTTAGGGTTTGGGTTAGATTTTGGGTTAGAGTTAGGGTTAGGGTTAGGGTTACAGTTAGTGTTAGGGTTAGGGTTTGCGTTAGTGTTAGGGTTAGGGTTATTGTTAGGGTAAGGGTTAAGGTTCGGGTTATGGTTAGGGTAGGGTTAGGGTTAGGGTTAGGGTTAGGGGTTACGGTTAGCGTTAGTGTTAGGGTTAGGGTTAGCGTTAGGGTTTGGTTTAGGGTTAGGATTAGGGTTAGGGTTAGGGTTAGGGTTTGTGTTAGGGTTAGGGTAAGGGTTATGGTAAGGGTTAGGGTTAGGAATAGGGTAGAGTTAGGGTCAGGGTTAGGAGTTAGGGTTAGGATTAGGGTTAGGTTTAGGGTTAGGGTTAGGGTTAGTGTTGGGGTTATGGTTAGTGTTAGGGTTAGGGTTTGGTTAGGGTTTGCGTGAGGGTTAGGGTTAGGGTTAGGGTTAGGGTTCAGGTTAGGGTTAGGGTTAGGTTAGGGTTTATTTTAGGGTTAGCGTTATGGGTTAGGGTTAGCGTTAGGGTTAGGGTTAGGGTTAGGGTTTGGGTTAGGGTTTGGGTTAGGGTTAGTGTTAGGGTTAGGGTTTGGGTTAGGGTTAGAGTAATGGTTAAGGTTGGGGTTACGGTTAGGGTTGGGTTAGGGGTAGGGTTAGGGGTTAGGGTTAGGATTAGGGTTAGGGTTAGGGTTAGGTTTAGGGTTTGGGTTAGGGTTAGGGTTACGGTTAGGGTTTGGGTTAGAGTTAGGGTAAGGGTTATGGTTATGGTTAGGGTTAGGGTTAGGGTTTGGGTTAGGGTTAGCATAAGTGTTAGGGTTAGGGTTAGGGTAGGGTTAGGGTTAGCGTTAGGGTTTGGGTTAGGTTTAGGGTAAGTGTTAGGGTTAGTTTTACAGTTACGGTTAGGGTTAGGGTTAGGGTCAGGGTTTATGGTTAGGGTTAGGGTTAGGATTTAAAAAAAAGAATTTAGAAGAGTTTTACTCTTCCCCTAAGAAACTTTACTTTGAAAGATAATCTCGTTCTTTTGAAAGTGTATGAATTTCATGAAATGCTTTTGTAAGAAACACAGACGTCTTTCTTTGAAAAGAAGATTCGTTGTTTGGGATGTATCAAAGTATTGTTAGAATTGAGATCAGTGTTCCTCTTCTGTTTAGAAGCTTTACTTTGAGAGATATTCACATTCATCTGAAAGTGTATGAATTTCATGAAATGCTTCTGTAAGAAACGTAGACGTGATTGAAAAGAAGATTCGTTGTGTGGGATGTTTCACAGTATTGTTAGAATTGAGAACAGTGTTCCTCTTCCGCTTAGAAGCTTTACTTTGAAAGATAATCTCGTCTTATGAAAGTGTATGAATTTCATGAAATGCTTTTGTGAGAAACACAGACGTGTTTCTGTGAAAAGAAGATTCGTTGTTTGGGATATATCAAAGTATTGTTAGAATTGAGAATATTGTTCCTCTTCCCCTTAGAAGCTTTACTTTGAAAGATAGTCTCGTTCTTTTGAAAGTGTACGAATTTCATGAAATGCTTTTGTTAGAAACAGAGATGTGTTTCAGTAAAAAGAAGATGCGTTGTTTGGGATTTATCAAAGTATTGTTAGAATTTAGAACAGTGGTTAGTGTTAGGGTTAGGATTAGTGTTAGGGTTAGGGTTATGGTTAGGGTTAGGGTTAGGGTTAGGTTTTAGGGTTAGGGTTAGGGTTAGGGTTATGGTTAGGTTTAGGTTTAGGGTTACTGTTAGGGTTAGGGTTAGTGTTAGGGTTAGTGTTAGGGTTAGGGTTAGGGTTGCGTTAGGGTTAGGGTTAGGGTTCAGGTTAGGGTTAGGGTTAGGGTTTGGGTTAGGGTTAGGGTAAGGGTTATGGTAAGGGTTAGGGTTAGGAATAGGGTAGAGTTAGGGTCAGGGTTAGGGGTTAGGGTTAGGATTAGGGTTATGTTTAGGGTTAGGGTTAGATTTAGGGTTAGTGTTAGGGTTAGTGTTAGTGTTAGGGTTAGGGTTTGGTTAGGGTTTGCGAGAGGGTTAAGGTTAGGGTTAGGGTTCAGGTTAGGGTTAAGGTTAGGGTTAGGCTTAGCGTTAGGGTTAGTGTTAGGGTTAGGGTTTGGGTTAGATTTTGGGTTAGAGTTAGGGTTAGGGTTACGGTTAGGGTTAGGGTTAGGGTTTGCGTTAGGGTTAGGGTTAGGGTTATGGTTAGGGTAAGGGTTAGGGTTAGGGTTATGGTTAGGGTAAGGGTTTGGGTTAGGGTTAAGGTTAGGGATTAGGGTTAGGGTTAGGGTTAGGTTTAGGTTTAGGGTTACTGTTAGGGTTAGGGTTAGGGTTAGGGTTAGTGTTAGGGTTAGGGTTTGGTTAGGGTTTGCGTGAGGCTTAAGGTTAGGGTTAGGGTTAGGGTTCAGGTTAGGGTTAGGGTTAGGGTTAGGCTTAGCGTTAGGGTTAGTGTTAGGGTTAGGGTTTGGGTTAGATTTTGGGTTAGAGTTAGGGTTAGTGTTAGGGTTACAGTTAGGGTTAGGGTTAGGGT
>JAQJZF010000038.1:0-12500 GCA_028537955.1 Microtus californicus | reverse complement strand
TACGTTTAGGGTTAGGGTTAGGGTTAGGGTTAGTGTTGGTGTTATGGTTAGTGTTAGGGTTAGGGTTTGGTTAGGGTTTGCGTGAGGGTTAGTGTTAGGTTTAAAGTTTGGGTTAGGGTTAGGGTAATGGTTAAGTTTGGGGTTACGGTTAGGGTTGGGTTAGGGGTAGGGTTAGGGGTTAGGGTTAGGGTTAAGGTTAGGTTTAGGGTTTGGGTTAGGGTTAGGGTTACGGTTAGGGTTTGGGTTAGAGTTAGGGTAAGGGTTATGGTTATGGTTAGGGTTAGGGTTAGGGTTACGGGTACGGTTAGGGTTAGGGTTAGGGTTAGGGTTTAGGGTTAGGGTTAGGGTTATGGTTAGGGTTAGGGTTAGGGTTAGGATTAGGGTTAGGGTTAGGGTTAGGGTTAAGTTTAGGGTTTGGGTTACGTTTAGGGTTAGGGTTAGGGTTTGGGTTAGGGTTAGCATAAGTGTTAGGGTTAGGGTTAGGGTAGGGTTAGGGTTAGGGTTAGGGGTTAGGGTTAGGGTTAGGGTTAGGGTTAGCGTTAGGGTTTGGGTTAGGGTTAGGGTAAGGGTTAGGGTTATGGTTAGGGTTAGGGTTAGGGTTTGGGTTAGGGTTAGCATAAGTGTTAGGGTTAGGGTTAGGGTAGGGTTAGGGTTAGGGTTAGGGGTTAGGGTTAGGGTTAGGGTTAGGGTTAGGGTTAGGGTTCAGGTTAGGGTTAGGGTTAGGGTTAGGCTTAGCGTTAGGTTTAGGGTTAGGGTTAGGGTTAGGGTTATGTTTAGGGTTTGGGTTAGGGTTACGGTTAGGGTTTGGGTTAGAGTTAGGGTAAGGGTTATGGTTAGGGTTAGGGTTAGGGTTAGGGTTACGGGTACAGTTAGGGTTAGGGTTAGGGTTAGGGTTTAGGGTTAGGGTTAGGGTTAGGGTTAGGGTTTGGGTTAGGATTAGGGTAAGGGTTATGGTAATGGTTAGGGTTAGGAATAGGGTAGAGTTAGGGTCAGGGTTAGGAGTTAGGGTTAGGATTAGGGTTACGTTTAGGGTTAGGGTCAGGGTTAGGGTTAGTGTTGGTGTTATGGTTAGTGTTAGGGTTAGGGTTTGGTTAGGGTTTGCGTGAGGGTTAGTGTTAGGTTTAGGGTTTGGGTTAGGGTTAGGGTAATGGTTAAGGTTGGGGTTACGGTTAGGGTTGGGTTAGGGGTAGGGTTAGGGGTTAGGGTTAGGGTTAAGCTTATGTTTAGGGTTTGGGTTAGGGTTGGGGTTACGGTTAGGGTTTGGGTTAGAGTTAGGGTAAGGGTTATGGTTATGGTTAGGGTTAGGGTTAGGGTTACGGGTACGGTTAGGGTTAGGGTTAGGGTTAGGGTTTAGGGTTAGGGTTAGGGTTATGGTTAGGATTAGGGTTAGGGTTAGGATTAGGGTTAGGGTTAGGGTTAGGGTTAAGTTTAGGGTTTGGGTTACGTTTAGGGTTAGGGTTAGGGTTTGGGTTAGGGTTAGCATAAGTGTTAGGGTTAGGGTTAGGGTAGGGTTAGGGTTAGGGTTAGGGGTTAGGGTTAGGGTTAGGGTTAGGGTTAGCGTTAGGGTTTGGGTTAGGGTTAGGGTAAGGGTTAGGGTTATGGTTAGGGTTAGGGTTAGGGTTAGGGTTAGGGTTAGGGTTAGGGTTAGGGTTAGGGTTAGGGTTAGGGTTAGGGTTAGGGTTAGGGTTAGGGTTAGGGTTAGGGTTAGGGTTAGGGTTAGGGTTAGGGTTAGGGTTAGGGTTAGGGTTAGGGTTAGGGTTAGGGTTAGGGTTAGGGTTAGGGTTAGGGTTAGGGTTAGGGTTAGGGTTAGGGTTAGGGTTAGGGTTAGGGTTAGGGTTAGGGTTAGGGTTAGGGTTAGGGTTAGGGTTAGGGTTAGGGTTAGGGTTAGGGTTAGGGTTAGGGTTAGGGTTAGGGTTAGGGTTAGGGTTAGGGTTAGGGTTAGGGTTAGGGTTAGGGTTAGGGTTAGGGTTAGGGTTAGGGTTAGGGTTAGGGTTAGGGTTAGGGTTAGGGTTAGGGTTAGGGTTAGGGTTAGGGTTAGGGTTAGGGTTAGGGTTAGGGTTAGGGTTAGGGTTAGGGTTAGGGTTAGGGTTAGGGTTAGGGTTAGGGTTAGGGTTAGGGTTAGGGTTAGGGTTAGGGTTAGGGTTAGGGTTAGGGTTAGGGTTAGGGTTAGGGTTAGGGTTAGGGTTAGGGTTAGGGTTAGGGTTAGGGTTAGGGTTAGGGTTAGGGTTAGGGTTAGGGTTAGGGTTAGGGTTAGGGTTAGGGTTAGGGTTAGGGTTAGGGTTAGGGTTAGGGTTAGGGTTAGGGTTAGGGTTAGGGTTAGGGTTAGGGTTAGGGTTAGGGTTAGGGTTAGGGTTAGGGTTAGGGTTAGGGTTAGGGTTAGGGTTAGGGTTAGGGTTAGGGTTAGGGTTAGGGTTAGGGTTAGGGTTAGGGTTAGGGTTAGGGTTAGGGTTAGGGTTAGGGTTAGGGTTAGGGTTAGGGTTAGGGTTAGGGTTAGGGTTAGGGTTAGGGTTAGGGTTAGGGTTAGGGTTAGGGTTAGGGTTAGGGTTAGGGTTAGGGTTAGGGTTAGGGTTAGGGTTAGGGTTAGGGTTAGGGTTAGGGTTAGGGTTAGGGTTAGGGTTAGGGTTAGGGTTAGGGTTAGGGTTAGGGTTAGGGTTAGGGTTAGGGTTAGGGTTAGGGTTAGGGTTAGGGTTAGGGTTAGGGTTAGGGTTAGGGTTAGGGTTAGGGTTAGGGTTAGGGTTAGGGTTAGGGTTAGGGTTAGGGTTAGGGTTAGGGTTAGGGTTAGGGTTAGGGTTAGGGTTAGGGTTAGGGTTAGGGTTAGGGTTAGGGTTAGGGTTAGGGTTAGGGTTAGGGTTAGGGTTAGGGTTAGGGTTAGGGTTAGGGTTAGGGTTAGGGTTAGGGTTAGGGTTAGGGTTAGGGTTAGGGTTAGGGTTAGGGTTAGGGTTAGGGTTAGGGTTAGGGTTAGGGTTAGGGTTAGGGTTAGGGTTAGGGTTAGGGTTAGGGTTAGGGTTAGGGTTAGGGTTAGGGTTAGGGTTAGGGTTAGGGTTAGGGTTAGGGTTAGGGTTAGGGTTAGGGTTAGGGTTAGGGTTAGGGTTAGGGTTAGGGTTAGGGTTAGGGTTAGGGTTAGGGTTAGGGTTAGGGTTAGGGTTAGGGTTAGGGTTAGGGTTAGGGTTAGGGTTAGGGTTAGGGTTAGGGTTAGGGTTAGGGTTAGGGTTAGGGTTAGGGTTAGGGTTAGGGTTAGGGTTAGGGTTAGGGTTAGGGTTAGGGTTAGGGTTAGGGTTAGGGTTAGGGTTAGGGTTAGGGTTAGGGTTAGGGTTAGGGTTAGGGTTAGGGTTAGGGTTAGGGTTAGGGTTAGGGTTAGGGTTAGGGTTAGGGTTAGGGTTAGGGTTAGGGTTAGGGTTAGGGTTAGGGTTAGGGTTAGGGTTAGGGTTAGGGTTAGGGTTAGGGTTAGGGTTAGGGTTAGGGTTAGGGTTAGGGTTAGGGTTAGGGTTAGGGTTAGGGTTAGGGTTAGGGTTAGGGTTAGGGTTAGGGTTAGGGTTAGGGTTAGGGTTAGGGTTAGGGTTAGGGTTAGGGTTAGGGTTAGGGTTAGGGTTAGGGTTAGGGTTAGGGTTAGGGTTAGGGTTAGGGTTAGGGTTAGGGTTAGGGTTAGGGTTAGGGTTAGGGTTAGGGTTAGGGTTAGGGTTAGGGTTAGGGTTAGGGTTAGGGTTAGGGTTAGGGTTAGGGTTAGGGTTAGGGTTAGGGTTAGGGTTAGGGTTAGGGTTAGGGTTAGGGTTAGGGTTAGGGTTAGGGTTAGGGTTAGGGTTAGGGTTAGGGTTAGGGTTAGGGTTAGGGTTAGGGTTAGGGTTAGGGTTAGGGTTAGGGTTAGGGTTAGGGTTAGGGTTAGGGTTAGGGTTAGGGTTAGGGTTAGGGTTAGGGTTAGGGTTAGGGTTAGGGTTAGGGTTAGGGTTAGGGTTAGGGTTAGGGTTAGGGTTAGGGTTAGGGTTAGGGTTAGGGTTAGGGTTAGGGTTAGGGTTAGGGTTAGGGTTAGGGTTAGGGTTAGGGTTAGGGTTAGGGTTAGGGTTAGGGTTAGGGTTAGGGTTAGGGTTAGGGTTAGGGTTAGGGTTAGGGTTAGGGTTAGGGTTAGGGTTAGGGTTAGGGTTAGGGTTAGGGTTAGGGTTAGGGTTAGGGTTAGGGTTAGGGTTAGGGTTAGGGTTAGGGTTAGGGTTAGGGTTAGGGTTAGGGTTAGGGTTAGGGTTAGGGTTAGGGTTAGGGTTAGGGTTAGGGTTAGGGTTAGGGTTAGGGTTAGGGTTAGGGTTAGGGTTAGGGTTAGGGTTAGGGTTAGGGTTAGGGTTAGGGTTAGGGTTAGGGTTAGGGTTAGGGTTAGGGTTAGGGTTAGGGTTAGGGTTAGGGTTAGGGTTAGGGTTAGGGTTAGGGTTAGGGTTAGGGTTAGGGTTAGGGTTAGGGTTAGGGTTAGGGTTAGGGTTAGGGTTAGGGTTAGGGTTAGGGTTAGGGTTAGGGTTAGGGTTAGGGTTAGGGTTAGGGTTAGGGTTAGGGTTAGGGTTAGGGTTAGGGTTAGGGTTAGGGTTAGGGTTAGGGTTAGGGTTAGGGTTAGGGTTAGGGTTAGGGTTAGGGTTAGGGTTAGGGTTAGGGTTAGGGTTAGGGTTAGGGTTAGGGTTAGGGTTAGGGTTAGGGTTAGGGTTAGGGTTAGGGTTAGGGTTAGGGTTAGGGTTAGGGTTAGGGTTAGGGTTAGGGTTAGGGTTAGGGTTAGGGTTAGGGTTAGGGTTAGGGTTAGGGTTAGGGTTAGGGTTAGGGTTAGGGTTAGGGTTAGGGTTAGGGTTAGGGTTAGGGTTAGGGTTAGGGTTAGGGTTAGGGTTAGGGTTAGGGTTAGGGTTAGGGTTAGGGTTAGGGTTAGGGTTAGGGTTAGGGTTAGGGTTAGGGTTAGGGTTAGGGTTAGGGTTAGGGTTAGGGTTAGGGTTAGGGTTAGGGTTAGGGTTAGGGTTAGGGTTAGGGTTAGGGTTAGGGTTAGGGTTAGGGTTAGGGTTAGGGTTAGGGTTAGGGTTAGGGTTAGGGTTAGGGTTAGGGTTAGGGTTAGGGTTAGGGTTAGGGTTAGGGTTAGGGTTAGGGTTAGGGTTAGGGTTAGGGTTAGGGTTAGGGTTAGGGTTAGGGTTAGGGTTAGGGTTAGGGTTAGGGTTAGGGTTAGGGTTAGGGTTAGGGTTAGGGTTAGGGTTAGGGTTAGGGTTAGGGTTAGGGTTAGGGTTAGGGTTAGGGTTAGGGTTAGGGTTAGGGTTAGGGTTAGGGTTAGGGTTAGGGTTAGGGTTAGGGTTAGGGTTAGGGTTAGGGTTAGGGTTAGGGTTAGGGTTAGGGTTAGGGTTAGGGTTAGGGTTAGGGTTAGGGTTAGGGTTAGGGTTAGGGTTAGGGTTAGGGTTAGGGTTAGGGTTAGGGTTAGGGTTAGGGTTAGGGTTAGGGTTAGGGTTAGGGTTAGGGTTAGGGTTAGGGTTAGGGTTAGGGTTAGGGTTAGGGTTAGGGTTAGGGTTAGGGTTAGGGTTAGGGTTAGGGTTAGGGTTAGGGTTAGGGTTAGGGTTAGGGTTAGGGTTAGGGTTAGGGTTAGGGTTAGGGTTAGGGTTAGGGTTAGGGTTAGGGTTAGGGTTAGGGTTAGGGTTAGGGTTAGGGTTAGGGTTAGGGTTAGGGTTAGGGTTAGGGTTAGGGTTAGGGTTAGGGTTAGGGTTAGGGTTAGGGTTAGGGTTAGGGTTAGGGTTAGGGTTAGGGTTAGGGTTAGGGTTAGGGTTAGGGTTAGGGTTAGGGTTAGGGTTAGGGTTAGGGTTAGGGTTAGGGTTAGGGTTAGGGTTAGGGTTAGGGTTAGGGTTAGGGTTAGGGTTAGGGTTAGGGTTAGGGTTAGGGTTAGGGTTAGGGTTAGGGTTAGGGTTAGGGTTAGGGTTAGGGTTAGGGTTAGGGTTAGGGTTAGGGTTAGGGTTAGGGTTAGGGTTAGGGTTAGGGTTAGGGTTAGGGTTAGGGTTAGGGTTAGGGTTAGGGTTAGGGTTAGGGTTAGGGTTAGGGTTAGGGTTAGGGTTAGGGTTAGGGTTAGGGTTAGGGTTAGGGTTAGGGTTAGGGTTAGGGTTAGGGTTAGGGTTAGGGTTAGGGTTAGGGTTAGGGTTAGGGTTAGGGTTAGGGTTAGGGTTAGGGTTAGGGTTAGGGTTAGGGTTAGGGTTAGGGTTAGGGTTAGGGTTAGGGTTAGGGTTAGGGTTAGGGTTAGGGTTAGGGTTAGGGTTAGGGTTAGGGTTAGGGTTAGGGTTAGGGTTAGGGTTAGGGTTAGGGTTAGGGTTAGGGTTAGGGTTAGGGTTAGGGTTAGGGTTAGGGTTAGGGTTAGGGTTAGGGTTAGGGTTAGGGTTAGGGTTAGGGTTAGGGTTAGGGTTAGGGTTAGGGTTAGGGTTAGGGTTAGGGTTAGGGTTAGGGTTAGGGTTAGGGTTAGGGTTAGGGTTAGGGTTAGGGTTAGGGTTAGGGTTAGGGTTAGGGTTAGGGTTAGGGTTAGGGTTAGGGTTAGGGTTAGGGTTAGGGTTAGGGTTAGGGTTAGGGTTAGGGTTAGGGTTAGGGTTAGGGTTAGGGTTAGGGTTAGGGTTAGGGTTAGGGTTAGGGTTAGGGTTAGGGTTAGGGTTAGGGTTAGGGTTAGGGTTAGGGTTAGGGTTAGGGTTAGGGTTAGGGTTAGGGTTAGGGTTAGGGTTAGGGTTAGGGTTAGGGTTAGGGTTAGGGTTAGGGTTAGGGTTAGGGTTAGGGTTAGGGTTAGGGTTAGGGTTAGGGTTAGGGTTAGGGTTAGGGTTAGGGTTAGGGTTAGGGTTAGGGTTAGGGTTAGGGTTAGGGTTAGGGTTAGGGTTAGGGTTAGGGTTAGGGTTAGGGTTAGGGTTAGGGTTAGGGTTAGGGTTAGGGTTAGGGTTAGGGTTAGGGTTAGGGTTAGGGTTAGGGTTAGGGTTAGGGTTAGGGTTAGGGTTAGGGTTAGGGTTAGGGTTAGGGTTAGGGTTAGGGTTAGGGTTAGGGTTAGGGTTAGGGTTAGGGTTAGGGTTAGGGTTAGGGTTAGGGTTAGGGTTAGGGTTAGGGTTAGGGTTAGGGTTAGGGTTAGGGTTAGGGTTAGGGTTAGGGTTAGGGTTAGGGTTAGGGTTAGGGTTAGGGTTAGGGTTAGGGTTAGGGTTAGGGTTAGGGTTAGGGTTAGGGTTAGGGTTAGGGTTAGGGTTAGGGTTAGGGTTAGGGTTAGGGTTAGGGTTAGGGTTAGGGTTAGGGTTAGGGTTAGGGTTAGGGTTAGGGTTAGGGTTAGGGTTAGGGTTAGGGTTAGGGTTAGGGTTAGGGTTAGGGTTAGGGTTAGGGTTAGGGTTAGGGTTAGGGTTAGGGTTAGGGTTAGGGTTAGGGTTAGGGTTAGGGTTAGGGTTAGGGTTAGGGTTAGGGTTAGGGTTAGGGTTAGGGTTAGGGTTAGGGTTAGGGTTAGGGTTAGGGTTAGGGTTAGGGTTAGGGTTAGGGTTAGGGTTAGGGTTAGGGTTAGGGTTAGGGTTAGGGTTAGGGTTAGGGTTAGGGTTAGGGTTAGGGTTAGGGTTAGGGTTAGGGTTAGGGTTAGGGTTAGGGTTAGGGTTAGGGTTAGGGTTAGGGTTAGGGTTAGGGTTAGGGTTAGGGTTAGGGTTAGGGTTAGGGTTAGGGTTAGGGTTAGGGTTAGGGTTAGGGTTAGGGTTAGGGTTAGGGTTAGGGTTAGGGTTAGGGTTAGGGTTAGGGTTAGGGTTAGGGTTAGGTTAGGGTTAGGGTTAGGGTTAGGGTTAGGGTTAGGGTTAGGGTTAGGGTTAGGGTTAGGGTTAGGGTTAGGGTTAGGGTTAGGGTTAGGGTTAGGGTTAGGGTTAGGGTTAGGGTTAGGGTTAGGGTTAGGGTTAGGGTTAGGGTTAGGGTTAGGGTTAGGGTTAGGGTTAGGGTTAGGGTTAGGGTTAGGGTTAGGGTTAGGGTTAGGGTTAGGGTTAGGGTTAGGGTTAGGGTTAGGGTTAGGGTTAGGGTTAGGGTTAGGGTTAGGGTTAGGGTTAGGGTTAGGGTTAGGGTTAGGGTTAGGGTTAGGGTTAGGGTTAGGGTTAGGGTTAGGGTTAGGGTTAGGGTTAGGGTTAGGGTTAGGGTTAGGGTTAGGGTTAGGGTTAGGGTTAGGGTTAGGGTTAGGGTTAGGGTTAGGGTTAGGGTTAGGGTTAGGGTTAGGGTTAGGGTTAGGGTTAGGGTTAGGGTTAGGGTTAGGGTTAGGGTTAGGGTTAGGGTTAGGGTTAGGGTTAGGGTTAGGGTTAGGGTTAGGGTTAGGGTTAGGGTTAGGGTTAGGGTTAGGGTTAGGGTTAGGGTTAGGGTTAGGGTTAGGGTTAGGGTTAGGGTTAGGGTTAGGGTTAGGGTTAGGGTTAGGGTTAGGGTTAGGGTTAGGGTTAGGGTTAGGGTTAGGGTTAGGGTTAGGGTTAGGGTTAGGGTTAGGGTTAGGGTTAGGGTTAGGGTTAGGGTTAGGGTTAGGGTTAGGGTTAGGGTTAGGGTTAGGGTTAGGGTTAGGGTTAGGGTTAGGGTTAGGGTTAGGGTTAGGGTTAGGGTTAGGGTTAGGGTTAGGGTTAGGGTTAGGGTTAGGGTTAGGGTTAGGGTTAGGGTTAGGGTTAGGGTTAGGGTTAGGGTTAGGGTTAGGGTTAGGGTTAGGGTTAGGGTTAGGGTTAGGGTTAGGGTTAGGGTTAGGGTTAGGGTTAGGGTTAGGGTTAGGGTTAGGGTTAGGGTTAGGGTTAGGGTTAGGGTTAGGGTTAGGGTTAGGGTTAGGGTTAGGGTTAGGGTTAGGGTTAGGGTTAGGGTTAGGGTTAGGGTTAGGGTTAGGGTTAGGGTTAGGGTTAGGGTTAGGGTTAGGGTTAGGGTTAGGGTTAGGGTTAGGGTTAGGGTTAGGGTTAGGGTTAGGGTTAGGGTTAGGGTTAGGGTTAGGGTTAGGGTTAGGGTTAGGGTTAGGGTTAGGGTTAGGGTTAGGGTTAGGGTTAGGGTTAGGGTTAGGGTTAGGGTTAGGGTTAGGGTTAGGGTTAGGGTTAGGGTTAGGGTTAGGGTTAGGGTTAGGGTTAGGGTTAGGGTTAGGGTTAGGGTTAGGGTTAGGGTTAGGGTTAGGGTTAGGGTTAGGGTTAGGGTTAGGGTTAGGGTTAGGGTTAGGGTTAGGGTTAGGGTTAGGGTTAGGGTTAGGGTTAGGGTTAGGGTTAGGGTTAGGGTTAGGGTTAGGGTTAGGGTTAGGGTTAGGGTTAGGGTTAGGGTTAGGGTTAGGGTTAGGGTTAGGGTTAGGGTTAGGGTTAGGGTTAGGGTTAGGGTTAGGGTTAGGGTTAGGGTTAGGGTTAGGGTTAGGGTTAGGGTTAGGGTTAGGGTTAGGGTTAGGGTTAGGGTTAGGGTTAGGGTTAGGGTTAGGGTTAGGGTTAGGGTTAGGGTTAGGGTTAGGGTTAGGGTTAGGGTTAGGGTTAGGGTTAGGGTTAGGGTTAGGGTTAGGGTTAGGGTTAGGGTTAGGGTTAGGGTTAGGGTTAGGGTTAGGGTTAGGGTTAGGGTTAGGGTTAGGGTTAGGGTTAGGGTTAGGGTTAGGGTTAGGGTTAGGGTTAGGGTTAGGGTTAGGGTTAGGGTTAGGGTTAGGGTTAGGGTTAGGGTTAGGGTTAGGGTTAGGGTTAGGGTTAGGGTTAGGGTTAGGGTTAGGGTTAGGGTTAGGGTTAGGGTTAGGGTTAGGGTTAGGGTTAGGGTTAGGGTTAGGGTTAGGGTTAGGGTTAGGGTTAGGGTTAGGGTTAGGGTTAGGGTTAGGGTTAGGGTTAGGGTTAGGGTTAGGGTTAGGGTTAGGGTTAGGGTTAGGGTTAGGGTTAGGGTTAGGGTTAGGTTAGGGTTAGGGTTAGGGTTAGGGTTAGGGTTAGGGTTAGGGTTAGGGTTAGGGTTAGGGTTAGGGTTAGGGTTAGGGTTAGGGTTAGGGTTAGGGTTAGGGTTAGGGTTAGGGTTAGGGTTAGGGTTAGGGTTAGGGTTAGGGTTAGGGTTAGGGTTAGGGTTAGGGTTAGGGTTAGGGTTAGGGTTAGGGTTAGGGTTAGGGTTAGGGTTAGGGTTAGGGTTAGGGTTAGGGTTAGGGTTAGGGTTAGGGTTAGGGTTAGGGTTAGGGTTAGGGTTAGGGTTAGGGTTAGGGTTAGGGTTAGGGTTAGGGTTAGGGTTAGGGTTAGGGTTAGGGTTAGGGTTAGGGTTAGGGTTAGGGTTAGGGTTAGGGTTAGGGTTAGGGTTAGGGTTAGGGTTAGGGTTAGGGTTAGGGTTAGGGTTAGGGTTAGGGTTAGGGTTAGGGTTAGGGTTAGGGTTAGGGTTAGGGTTAGGGTTAGGGTTAGGGTTAGGGTTAGGGTTAGGGTTAGGGTTAGGGTTAGGGTTAGGGTTAGGGTTAGGGTTAGGGTTAGGGTTAGGGTTAGGGTTAGGGTTAGGGTTAGGGTTAGGGTTAGGGTTAGGGTTAGGGTTAGGGTTAGGGTTAGGGTTAGGGTTAGGGTTAGGGTTAGGGTTAGGGTTAGGGTTAGGGTTAGGGTTAGGGTTAGGGTTAGGGTTAGGGTTAGGGTTAGGGTTAGGGTTAGGGTTAGGGTTAGGGTTAGGGTTAGGGTTAGGGTTAGGGTTAGGGTTAGGGTTAGGGTTAGGGTTAGGGTTAGGGTTAGGGTTAGGGTTAGGGTTAGGGTTAGGGTTAGGGTTAGGGTTAGGGTTAGGGTTAGGGTTAGGGTTAGGGTTAGGGTTAGGGTTAGGGTTAGGGTTAGGGTTAGGGTTAGGGTTAGGGTTAGGGTTAGGGTTAGGGTTAGGGTTAGGGTTAGGGTTAGGGTTAGGGTTAGGGTTAGGGTTAGGGTTAGGGTTAGGGTTAGGGTTAGGGTTAGGGTTAGGGTTAGGGTTAGGGTTAGGGTTAGGGTTAGGGTTAGGGTTAGGGTTAGGGTTAGGGTTAGGGTTAGGGTTAGGGTTAGGGTTAGGGTTAGGGTTAGGGTTAGGGTTAGGGTTAGGGTTAGGGTTAGGGTTAGGGTTAGGGTTAGGGTTAGGGTTAGGGTTAGGGTTAGGGTTAGGGTTAGGGTTAGGGTTAGGGTTAGGGTTAGGGTTAGGGTTAGGGTTAGGGTTAGGGTTAGGGTTAGGGTTAGGGTTAGGGTTAGGGTTAGGGTTAGGGTTAGGGTTAGGGTTAGGGTTAGGGTTAGGGTTAGGGTTAGGGTTAGGGTTAGGGTTAGGGTTAGGGTTAGGGTTAGGGTTAGGGTTAGGGTTAGGGTTAGGGTTAGGGTTAGGGTTAGGGTTAGGGTTAGGGTTAGGGTTAGGGTTAGGGTTAGGGTTAGGGTTAGGGTTAGGGTTAGGGTTAGGGTTAGGGTTAGGGTTAGGGTTAGGGTTAGGGTTAGGGTTAGGGTTAGGGTTAGGGTTAGGGTTAGGGTTAGGGTTAGGGTTAGGGTTAGGGTTAGGGTTAGGGTTAGGGTTAGGGTTAGGGTTAGGGTTAGGGTTAGGGTTAGGGTTAGGGTTAGGGTTAGGGTTAGGGTTAGGGTTAGGGTTAGGGTTAGGGTTAGGGTTAGGGTTAGGGTTAGGGTTAGGGTTAGGGTTAGGGTTAGGGTTAGGGTTAGGGTTAGGGTTAGGGTTAGGGTTAGGGTTAGGGTTAGGGTTAGGGTTAGGGTTAGGGTTAGGGTTAGGGTTAGGGTTAGGGTTAGGGTTAGGGTTAGGGTTAGGGTTAGGGTTAGGGTTAGGGTTAGGGTTAGGGTTAGGGTTAGGGTTAGGGTTAGGGTTAGGGTTAGGGTTAGGGTTAGGGTTAGGGTTAGGGTTAGGGTTAGGGTTAGGGTTAGGGTTAGGGTTAGGGTTAGGGTTAGGGTTAGGGTTAGGGTTAGGGTTAGGGTTAGGGTTAGGGTTAGGGTTAGGGTTAGGGTTAGGGTTAGGGTTAGGGTTAGGGTTAGGGTTAGGGTTAGGGTTAGGGTTAGGGTTAGGGTTAGGGTTAGGGTTAGGGTTAGGGTTAGGGTTAGGGTTAGGGTTAGGGTTAGGGTTAGGGTTAGGGTTAGGGTTAGGGTTAGGGTTAGGGTTAGGGTTAGGGTTAGGGTTAGGGTTAGGGTTAGGGTTAGGGTTAGGGTTAGGGTTAGGGTTAGGGTTAGGGTTAGGGTTAGGGTTAGGGTTAGGGTTAGGGTTAGGGTTAGGGTTAGGGTTAGGGTTAGGGTTAGGGTTAGGGTTAGGGTTAGGGTTAGGGTTAGGGTTAGGGTTAGGGTTAGGGTTAGGGTTAGGGTTAGGGTTAGGGTTAGGGTTAGGGTTAGGGTTAGGGTTAGGGTTAGGGTTAGGGTTAGGGTTAGGGTTAGGGTTAGGGTTAGGGTTAGGGTTAGGGTTAGGGTTAGGGTTAGGGTTAGGGTTAGGGTTAGGGTTAGGGTTAGGGTTAGGGTTAGGGTTAGGGTTAGGGTTAGGGTTAGGGTTAGGGTTAGGGTTAGGGTTAGGGTTAGGGTTAGGGTTAGGGTTAGGGTTAGGGTTAGGGTTAGGGTTAGGGTTAGGGTTAGGGTTAGGGTTAGGGTTAGGTTAGGGTTAGGGTTAGGGTTAGG
>JAQJZF010000037.1:1567500-1569888 GCA_028537955.1 Microtus californicus | reverse complement strand
AACCTACCCTAACCCTAACCCTAACCCTAACCCTAACCCTAACCTAACCCTAACCCTAACCCTAACCCTAACCCTAACCCTAACCCTAACCCTAACCCTAACCCTAACCCTAACCCTAACCCTAACCCTAACCCTAACCCTAACCCTAACCCTAACCCTAACCCTAACCCTAACCCTAACCCTAACCTAACCCTAACCCTAACCCTAACCCTAACCCTAACCTAACCCTAACCCTAACCCTAACCCTAACCCTAACCCTAACCCTAACCCTAACCCTAACCCTAACCTAACCCTAACCCTAACCCTAACCCTAACCCTAACCCTAACCCTAACCCTAACCCTAACCCTAACCCTAACCCTAACCCTAACCCTAACCCTAACCCTAACCCTAACCCTAACCCTAACCCTAACCCTAACCCTAACCCTAACCCTAACCTAACCCTAACCCTAACCCTAACCCTAACCCTAACCCTAACCCTAACCCTAACCCTAACCCTAACCCTAACCCTAACCCTAACCCTAACCCTAACCCTAACCCTAACCCTAACCCTAACCTAACCCTAACCCTAACCCTAACCCTAACCCTAACCCTAACCCTAACCCTAACCCTAACCCTAACCCTAACCCTAACCCTAACCCTAACCCTAACCCTAACCCTAACCCTAACCCTAACCCTAACCCTAACCCTAACCCTAACCCTAACCTAACCTAACCCTAACCCTAACCCTAACCCTAACCCTAACCCTAACCCTAACCCTAACCCTAACCCTAACCCTAACCCTAACCCTAACCCTAACCCTAACCCTAACCCTAACCCTAACCCTAACCCTAACCCTAACCCTAACCCTAACCTAACCCTAACCCTAACCTAACCCTAACCCTAACCCTAACCCCTAACCCTAACCCTAACCCTAACCCTAACCCTAACCCTAACCCTAACCCTAACCCTAACCCTAACCCTAACCCTAACCCTAACCCTAACCCTAACCCTAACCCTAACCCTAACCCTAACCTAACCCTAACCCTAACCCTAACCCTAACCCTAACCCTAACCCTAACCCTAACCCTAACCCTAACCCTAACCCTAACCCTAACCCTAACCCTAACCCTAACCCTAACCTAACCCTAACCCTAACCCTAACCCTAACCCTAACCCTAACCCTAACCCTAACCCTAACCCTAACCCTAACCCTAACCCTAACCCTAACCCTAACCCTAACCCTAACCCTAACCCTAACCCTAACCCTAACCCTAACCCTAACCTAACCCTAACCCTAACCCCCTAACCCTAACCCTAACCCTAACCCTAACCCTAACCCTAACCCTAACCCTAACCCTAACCCTAACCCTAACCCTAACCCTAACCCTAACCCTAACCCTAACCCTAACCCTAACCCTAACCCTAACCCTAACCCTAACCCTAACCCTAACCCTAACCCTAACCCTAACCCTAACCCTAACCCTAACCCTAACCCTAACCCTAACCCTAACCCTAACCCTAACCCTAACCCTAACCCTAACCCTAACCCTAACCCTAACCCTAACCTAACCCTAACCCTAACCCTAACCCTAACCCTAACCCTAACCCTAACCCTAACCCTAACCCTAACCCTAACCCTAACCCTAACCCTAACCCTAACCTAACCCTAACCCTAACCCTAACCCTAACCCTAACCCTAACCCTAACCCTAACCCTAACCCTAACCCTAACCCTAACCCTAACCCTAACCCTAACCCTAACCCTAACCCTAACCCTAACCCTAACCCTAACCCTAACCCTAACCCTAACCCTAACCCTAACCCTAACCCTAACCCTAACCCTAACCCTAACCTAACCCTAACCCTAACCCTAACCCTAACCCTAACCCTAACCCTAACCCTAACCTAACCCTAACCCTAACCCTAACCCTAACCCTAACCCTAACCCTAACCCTAACCCTAACCCTAACCCTAACCCTAACCCTAACCCTAACCCTAACCTAACCCTAACCCTAACCCTAACCCTAACCCTAACCCTAACCCTAACCCTAACCCTAACCCTAACCCTAACCCTAACCCTAACCCTAACCCTAACCCTAACCCTAACCCTAACCCTAACCCTAACCCTAACCCTAACCCTAACCCTAACCCTAACCCTAACCCTAACCCTAACCCTAACCCTAACCCTAACCCTAACCTAACCCTAACCCTAACCCTAACCCTAACCTAACCCTAACCCTAACCCTAACCCTAACCCTAACCCTAACCCTAACCCTAACCCTAACCCTAACCCTAACCCTAACCCTAACCCTAACCCTAACCCTAACCCTAACCCTAACCCTAACCCTAACCCTAACCCTAACCCTAACCCTAACCCTAACCCTAACCCTAACCCTAACCCTAACCCTA
>JAQJZF010000037.1:1555000-1557500 GCA_028537955.1 Microtus californicus | reverse complement strand
GCAAACCCTAACCCTAACCCTAACCGTAACCCTAAACCTAACCCTAACTCTAACCCAAAATCTAACCCAAACCCTAACCCTAACACTAACCCTAACGCTAAGCCTAACCCTAACCCTAACCCTAACCTGAAACCTAACCCTAACCCTAACCTTAACCCTCACGCAAACCCTAACCAAACCCTAACCCTAACACTAACCCTAACACTAACCCTAAACCTAACCCTAACCCTAAACCTAACCCTAATCCTAACCCTAACCCCTAACCCTGACCCTAACTCTACCCTATTCCTAACCCTAACCCTTACCATAACCCTTACCCTAACCCTAACCCAAACCCTAACCCTAACCCTAACCTGAACCCTAACCCTAACCCTAACGCAAACCCTAACCCTAACCCTAACACTAACCCTAACACTAACCCTAACCCTAACAGTAACCCTAAACCTAAACCTAACCCTAACCCTAACCATAACCCTAACCCTAACCCTAAAACCTAGCCCTAACCCTAACCCTAACCATAACCCTAACCCTAACACTAATCCTAACCCTAACACTAACCACTGTTCTAAATTCTAACAATACTTTGATAAATCCCAAACAACGCATCTTCTCTTCACCGAAACACATCTCTGTTTCTAACAAAAACATTTCATGAAATTCGTACACTTTCAAAAGAACGAGACTATCTTTCAAAGTAAAGCTTCTAAGGGGAAGAGGAACAATATTCTCAATTCTAACAATACTTTGATATATCCCAAACAACGAATCTTCTTTTCACAGAAACACGTCTGTGTTTCTCACAAAAGCATTTCATGAAATTCATACACTTTCATAAAACGAGATTATCTTTCAAAGTAAAGCTTCTAAGCGGAAGAGGAACACTGTTCTCAATTCTAACAATACTGTGAAACATCCCACACAACGAATCTTCTTTTCAATCACGTCTACGTTTCTTACAAAAGCATTTCATGAAATTCATACACTTTCAGATGAATGTGAATATCTCTCAAAGTAAAGCTTCTAAACAGAAGAGGAACACTGATCTCAATTCTAACAATACTTTGATACATCCCAAACAACGAATCTTCTTTTCAAAGAAACACGTCTGTGTTTCTTACAAAAGCATTTCATGAAATTCATACACTTTCAAAAGAACGAGATTATCTTTCAAAGTAAAGTTTCTTAAGGGAAGAGTAAAACTCTTCTAAATTCTTTTTTTTTAATCCTAACCCTAACCCTAACCATAAACCCTGACCCTAACCCTAACCCTAACCGTAACTGTAAAACTAACCCTAACCCTTACCCTAACCCTAACCCAAACCCTAACGCTAACCCTAACCCTAACCCTAAACCTAAACCCTAACCCTAACCCTAACCCTACCCTAACCCTAACCCTAACACTTATGCTAACCCTAACCCAAACCCTAACCCTAACCCTAAACGTAACCCAAACCCTAACCCTAATCCTAACCCTAACCCTAACCCTAACCATAACCCTAACCCTAACCCTAAACCCTAACCCTAACCCTAACCCTAACCCTAACCCTAACCGTACCCGTAACCCTAACCTTAACCCTAACCATAACCATAACCCTTACCCTAACTCTAACCCAAACACTAACCGTAACCCTAACCCTAACCCAAACCATAAACTTAACACTAACCCTAACCCTAACCCCTAACCCTACCCCTAACCCAACCCTAACCGTAACCCCAACCTTAACCATTACCCTAACCCTAACCCAAACCCTAACCCTAACACTAACCCTAACCCAAACCCTAACCCAAACCCTAACCCTAACCCTAACCCTAACCATAACCCTAACCCTAACCTTAACGCAAACCCTAACCCTAACCCTAACCTGAACCCTAACCCTAATTCTAACTCTAACCCAAAATCTAACCCAAACCCTAACCCTAACACTAACCCTAACGCTAAGCCTAACCCTAACCCTAACCCTAACCTGAAACCTAACCCTAACCCTAACCTTAACCCTCACGCAAACCCTAACCAAACCCTAACCCTAACACTAACCCTAACACTAACCCTAAACCTAACCCTAACCCTAAACCTAACCCTAATCCTAACCCTAACCCCTAACCCTGACCCTAACTCTACCCTATTCCTAACCCTAACCCTTACCATAACCCTTACCCTAACCCTAACCCAAACCCTAACCCTAACCCTAACCTGAACCCTAACCCTAACCCTAACGCAAACCCTAACCCTAACCCTAACACTAACCCTAACACTAACCCTAACCCTAACAGTAACCCTAAACCTAAACCTAACCCTAACCCTAACCATAACCCTAACCCTAACCCTAAAACCTAGCCCTAACCCTAACCCTAACCATAACCCTAACCCTAACACTAATCCTAACCAACACTAACCACTGTTCTAAATTCTAACAATACTTTGATAAATCCCAAACAACGCATCTTCTCTTCACCGAAACACATCTCTGTTTCTAACAAAAACATTTCATGAAATTCGTAC
>JAQJZF010000037.1:1537500-1550000 GCA_028537955.1 Microtus californicus | reverse complement strand
TTTCAAAGTAAAGTTTCTTAGGGGAAGAGTAAAACTCTTCTAAATTCTTTTTTTTTAATCCTAACCCTAACTCTAACCATAAACCCTGACCATAACCCTAACCGTAACTGTAAAACTAACCCTAATCCTTACCCTAACCCTAACCCAAACCCTAACGCTAACCCTAACCCTAACCCTAACCCTAACCCCTAACCCTAACCCTAACCCTACCCTAACTCTAACCCTAACACTTATGCTAACCCTAACCCAAACCCTAACCCTAACACTAAACGTAACCCAAACCCTAATCCTAACCCTAACCCTAACCCTAACCATAACCATAACCCTAACCCTAACCCTAAACCCTAACCCTAACCCTAACCCTAACCCTAACCGTACCCGTAACCCTAAACCTAACCCTAACCATAACCATTACCCTTACCCTAAATCTAACCCAAACCCTAACCGTAACCCTAACCCTAACCCAAACCCTAACCCTAACACTAACCCTAACCCTAACCCTAACCCCTAACCCTACCCCTAACCCAACCCTAACCGTAACCCCAACCTTAACCATTACCCTAACCCTAACCCAAACCCTAACCCTAACACTAACCTTAACCCAAACCCTAACCCAAACCCTAACCCTAACCCTAACCCTAACGCTAACCCTAACCCCTAACGCTATCCATAACCTAAACCCTAACCTAACTCTAACCCTAACCCTTACCTGAACCCTAACCCTAACCCTAACCCTCACGCAAACCCTAACCAAACCCTAACCCTAACCCTAACCTGAACCCTAACCCTAACCCTAATGCAAACCCTAACCCTAACCCTAACACTAACCCTAACCCTAACCCTAACCCTGACCCTAACTCTACCCTTTTCCTAAACCTAACCCTAACCCTAATCCTAAACCCTAACCCTAACACAAACCCTAACCCAAACCCTTACCCTAACCATAACCCTAACCCTAACCCTTACCCTAACCATAACCCTAACCCTAACCCTAACGCAAACCCTAACCCTAACCCTAACCGTAACCCTAACCCTAACCCTAACTCTAACCCAAAATCTAAACCAAACCCTAACCCTAACACTAACCCTAACGCTAAGCCTAAACCTAACCCTAACCCTAACCTGAACCCTAATCCTAACCCTAACCTTAACCCTCACGCAAACCCTAAACAAACCCTAACCCTAACACTAACACTAACCCTAACCCTAACCCTAACACTAACCCTAAACCTAAACCTAACCCTAACCCTAACCCTGACCCTAACTCTACCCTTTTCCTAAACCTAACCCTAACCCTAACCCTAACCCTAAACGTAACCCAAACCCTAATCCTAACCCTAACCCTAACCCTAACCCTAACCCTAACCCTAACCATAAACCCTGACCCTAACCCTAACCCTAACCGTAACTGTAAAACTAACCCTAACCCTTACCCTAACCCTAACCCAAACCCTAACGCTAACCCTAACCCTAACCCTAACCCTAACCCTAAACCTAAGTCTAACCCCTAACCCTAACCCTAACCCTACCCTAACCCTAACCCTAACACTTATGCTAACCCTAACCCAAACCCTAACCCTAACCCTAAACGTAACCCAAACCCTAATCCTAACCCTAACCCTAACCCTAATCCTAACCCTAACCCTAACCCTAACCATAACCCTAACCCTAACCCTAAACCCTAACCCTAACCCTAACCCTAACCGTACCCGTAACCCTAAACCTAACCCTAACCATAACCATAACCCTTACCCTAACACTAACCCAAACACTAACCGTAACCCTAACCCTAACCCAAACAATAAACCTAACCCTAACACTAACCCTAACCCTAACCCTAACCCCTAACCCTACCCCTAACCCAACCCTAACCGTAACCCCAACCTTAACCATTACCCTAACCCTAACCCAAACCCTAACCCTAACACTAACCCTAACCCAAACCCTAACCCAAACCCTAACCCTAACACTAACCCTAACCCAAACCCTAACCCAAACCCTAACCCTAACCCTAACCCTAACCATAACCCTAACCCTAACCCTAACGCAAACCCTAACCCTAACCCTAACCTGAACCCTAACCCTAATTCTAACTCTAACCCAAACCCTAACCCTAACACTAACCCTAACGCTAAGCCTAACCCTAACCCTAACCCTAACCTGAAACCTAACCCTAACCCTAACCTTAACCCTCACGCAAACCCTAACCAAACCCTAACCCTAACACTAACCCTAACACTAACCCTAAACCTAACCCTAACCCTAAACCTAACCCTAACCCTAATCCTAACCCTAACCCCTAACCCTGACCCTAACTCTACCCTATTCCTAACCCTAACCCTTACCATAACCCTTACCCTAACCCTAACCCAAACCCTAACCCTAACCATAACCTGAACCCTAACCCTAACCCTAACGCAAACCCTAACCCTAACCTTAACACTAACCCTAACACTAACCCTAACCCTAACAGTAACCCTAAACCTAAACCTAACCCTAACCCTAACCCTAACCCTAAAACCTAACCCTAACCCTAACCATAACCATAACCCTAACCCTAACACTAATCCTAACCCTAACACTAACCACTGTTCTAAATTCTAACAATACTTTGATAAATCCCAAACAACGCATCTTCTTTTCACCGAAACACATCTCTGTTTCTAACAAAAGCATTTCATGAAATTCGTACACTTTCAAAAGAACGAGACTATCTTTCAAAGTAAAGCTTCTAAGGGGAAGAGGAACACTGTTCTCAATTCTAACAATACTGTGAAACATCCCACACAACGAATCTTCTTTTCAATCACGTCTACGTTTATACAAAAGCATTTCATGAAATTCATACACTTTCAGATGAATGTGAATATCTCTCAAAGTAAAGCTTCTAAACAGAAGAGGAACACTGATCTCAATTCTAACAATACTTTGATACATCCCAAACAACGAATCTTCTTTTCAAAGAAACACGTCTGTGTTTCTTACAAAAGCATTTCATGAAATTCATACACTTTCAAAAGAACGAGATTATCTTTCAAAGTAAAGTTTCTTAGGGGAAGAGTAAAACTCTTCTAAATTCTTTTTTTTTAATCCTAACCCTAACCCTAACCATAAACCCTGACCCTAACCCTAACCCTAACCGTAACTGTAAAACTAACCCTAACCCTTACCCTAACCCTAACCCAAACCCTAACGCTAACCCTAACCCTAACCCTAACCCTAACCCTAACCCCTAACCCTAACCCTAACCCTACCCTAACCCTAACCCTAACACTTATGCTAACCCTAACCCAAACCCTAACCCTAACCCTAAAAGTAACCCAAACCCTAATCCTAACCCTAACCCTAACCCTAATCCTAACCCTAACCCTAACCCTAACCATAACCCTAACCCTAACCCTAAACCCTAACCCTAACCCTAACCCTAACCCTAACCGTACCCGTAACCCTAAACCTAACCCTAACCATAACCATAACCCTTACCCTAACTCTAACCCAAACACTAACCGTAACCCTAACCCTAACCCAAACCCTAAACCTAACCCTAACACTAACCCTAACCCTAACCCTAACCCCTAACCCTACCCCTAACCCAACCCTAACCGTAACCCCAACCTTAACCATTACCCTAGCCCTAACCCAAACCCTAACCCTAACACTAACCCTAACCCAAACCCTAACCCAAACCCTAACCCTAACCCTAACCCTAACCATAACCCTAACCCTAACCCTAACGCAAACCCTAACCCTAACCCTAACCGTAACCCTAACCCTAACCCTAACTCTAACCCAAAATCTAACCCAAACCCTAAACCTAACACTAACCCTAACGCTAACCCTAACCCTAACCCTAACCCTAACCCTAACCCTAGCCCTAACCACACCCTAACCGTAACCCCAACCCTAACGATTACCCTAACACTAACCAAAACCCTAACCCTAACACTAACCCTAACCCTAACCCAAACCATAACCCAAACCCTAACCCTAACACTAATCCTAACTTTAACGCTAACCCTAACCCCTAACGCTAACCCTAACCTAAACCCTAACCTAAACTTAACCCTAACACTAACCTGAACCCTAACCCTTACCTTAACCCTCACGCAAACCCTAACCAAACCCTAACCCTAACACTAACACTAACCCTAACACTAACCCTAAACCTAACCCTAACCCTAAACCTAAACCTAATCCTAACCCTAACCCCTAACTCTGACCCTAACTCTACCCTATTCCTAACCCTAACCCTTACCATAACCCTTACCCTAACCCTAACCCAAACCCTAACCCTAACCCTAACCTGAACCCTAACCCTAACCCTAACGCAAACCCTAACCCTAACCCTAACACTAACCCTAACACTAACCCTAACCCTAACAGTAACCCTAAACCTAAACCTAACCCTAACTCTAACCCTAACCCTAACCCTAACCCTAACCCTAAAACCTAACCCTAACCCTAACCATAACCATAACCCTAACCCTAACACTAATCCTAACCCTAACACTAACCACTGTTCTAAATTCTAACAATACTTTGATAAATCCCAAACAACGCATCTTCTCTTCACCGAAACACATCTCTGTTTCTTACAAAAGCATTTCATGAAATTCGTACACTTTCAAAAGAACGAGACTATCTTTCAAAGTAAAGCTTCTAAGGGGAAGAGGAACAATATTCTCAATTCTAACAATACTTTGATATATCCCAAACAACGAATCTTCTTTTCACAGAAACACGTCTGTGTTTCTCACAAAAGCATTTCATGAAATTCATACACTTTCATAAGACGAGATTATCTTTCAAAGTAAAGCTTCTAAGCGGAAGAGGAACACTGTTCTCAATTCTAACAATACTGTGAAACTTCCCACACAACGAATCTTCTTTTCAATCACGTCTACGTTTCTTACAAAAGCATTTCATGAAATTCATACACTTTCAGATGAATGTGAATATCTCTCAAAGTAAAGCTTCTAAACAGAAGAGGAACACTGATCTCAATTCTAACAATACTTTGATACATCCCAAACAACGAATCTTCTTATCAAAGAAACACGTCTGTGTTTCTTACAAAAGCATTTCATGAAATTCATACACTTTCAAAAGAACGAGATTATCTTTCAAAAAGTAAAGTTTCTTAGGGGAAGAGTAAAACTCTTTTAAATTCTTTTTTTTTAATCCTAACCCTAACCCTAACCATAAACCCTGACCCTAACCCTAACTCTAACCCAAAATCTAACCCAAACCCTAAACCTAACACTAACCCTAACGCTAACCCTAACCCTAACCCTAACCCTAACCCTAACCCTAACCCTAACCCAAACCCTAACCCTAACCCTAACCACACCCTAACCGTAACCCCAACCCTAACGATTACCCTAACACTAACCAAAACCCTAACCCTAACACTAACCCTAACCCTAACCCAAACCATAACCCAAACCCTAACCCTAACACTAATCCTAACCCTAACGCTAACCCTAACCCCTAACGCTAACCCTAACCTAAACCCTAACCTAAACTTAACCCTAACACTAACCTGAACCCTAACCCTTACCTTAACCCTCACGCAAACCCTAACCAAACCCTAACCCTACAACTAACAATAACCCTAACACTAACCCTAAACCTAACCCTAACCCTAAACCTAACCCTAATCCTAACCCTAACCCCTAACTCTGACCCTAACTCTACCCTATTCCTAACCCTAACCCTTACCATAACCCTTACCCTAACCCTAACCCTAACCCAAACCCTAACCCTAACCCTAACCTGAACCCTAACCCTAACCCTAACGCAAACCCTAACCCTAACCCTAACACTAACCCTAACACTAACCCTAACCCTAACAGTAACCCTAAACCTAACGCTAACCCTAATCCTAACCCTAACCCCTAACCCTGACCCTAACTCTACCATATTCCTAACCCTAACCCTTACCATAACCCTTACCCTAACCCTAACGCAAACCCTAACCCTAACCTTAACACTAACCCTAACACTAACCCTAACCCTAACAGTAACCCTAAACCTAAACCTAACCCTAACCCTAACCCTAACCCTAACCCTAACCCTAAAACCTAACCCTAACCCTAACCATAACCATAACCCTAACCCTAACACTAATCCTAACCCTAACACTAACCACTGTTCTAAATTCTAACAATACTTTGATAAATCCCAAACAACGCATCTTCTTTTCACCGAAACACATCTCTGTTTCTAACAAAAGCATTTCATGAAATTCGTACACTTTCAAAAGAACGAGACTATCTTTCAAAGTAAAGCTTCTAAGGGGAAGAGGAACACTGTTCTCAATTCTAACAATACTGTGAAACATCCCACACAACGAATCTTCTTTTCAATCACGTCTACGTTTATACAAAAGCATTTCATGAAATTCATACACTTTCAGATGAATGTGAATATCTCTCAAAGTAAAGCTTCTAAACAGAAGAGGAACACTGATCTCAATTCTAACAATACTTTGATACATCCCAAACAACGAATCTTCTTTTCAAAGAAACACGTCTGTGTTTCTTACAAAAGCATTTCATGAAATTCATACACTTTCAAAAGAACGAGATTATCTTTCAAAGTAAAGTTTCTTAGGGGAAGAGTAAAACTCTTCTAAATTCTTTTTTTTTAATCGTAACCCTAACCCTAACCATAAACCCTGACCCTAACCCTAACCCTAACCGTAACTGTAAAACTAACCCTAACCCTTACCCTAACCCTAACCCAAACCCTAACGCTAACCCTAACCCTAACCCTAACCCTAACCCTAACCCCTAACCCTAACCCTAACCCTACCCTAACCCTAACCCTAACACTTATGCTAACCCTAACCCAAACCCTAACCCTAACCCTAAAAGTAACCCAAACCCTAATCCTAACCCTAACCCTAACCCTAATCCTAACCCTAACCCTAACCCTAACCATAACCCTAACCCTAACCCTAAACCCTAACCCTAACCCTAACCCTAACCCTAACCGTACCCGTAACCCTAAACCTAACCCTAACCATAACCATAACCCTTACCCTAACTCTAACCCAAACACTAACCGTAACCCTAACCCTAACCCAAACCCTAAACCTAACCCTAACACTAACCCTAACCCTAACCCTAACCCCTAACCCTACCCCTAACCCAACCCTAACCGTAACCCCAACCTTAACCATTACCCTAGCCCTAACCCAAACCCTAACCCTAACACTAACCCTAACCCAAACCCTAACCCAAACCCTAACCCTAACCCTAACCCTAACCATAACCCTAACCCTAACCCTAACGCAAACCCTAACCCTAACCCTAACCGTAACCCTAACCCTAACCCTAACTCTAACCCAAAATCTAACCCAAACCCTAAACCTAACACTAACCCTAACGCTAACCCTAACCCTAACCCTAACCCTAACCCTAACCCTAACCCTAGCCCTAACCACACCCTAACCGTAACCCCAACCCTAACGATTACCCTAACACTAACCAAAACCCTAACCCTAACACTAACCCTAACCCTAACCCAAACCATAACCCAAACCCTAACCCTAACACTAATCCTAACTTTAACGCTAACCCTAACCCCTAACGCTAACCCTAACCTAAACCCTAACCTAAACTTAACCCTAACACTAACCTGAACCCTAACCCTTACCTTAACCCTCACGCAAACCCTAACCAAACCCTAACCCTAACACTAACACTAACCCTAACACTAACCCTAAACCTAACCCTAACCCTAAACCTAAACCTAATCCTAACCCTAACCCCTAACTCTGACCCTAACTCTACCCTATTCCTAACCCTAACCCTTACCATAACCCTTACCCTAACCCTAACCCAAACCCTAACCCTAACCCTAACCTGAACCCTAACCCTAACCCTAACGCAAACCCTAACCCTAACCCTAACACTAACCCTAACACTAACCCTAACCCTAACAGTAACCCTAAACCTAAACCTAACCCTAACTCTAACCCTAACCCTAACCCTAACCCTAACCCTAAAACCTAACCCTAACCCTAACCATAACCATAACCCTAACCCTAACACTAATCCTAACCCTAACACTAACCACTGTTCTAAATTCTAACAATACTTTGATAAATCCCAAACAACGCATCTTCTCTTCACCGAAACACATCTCTGTTTCTTACAAAAGCATTTCATGAAATTCGTACACTTTCAAAAGAACGAGACTATCTTTCAAAGTAAAGCTTCTAAGGGGAAGAGGAACAATATTCTCAATTCTAACAATACTTTGATATATCCCAAACAACGAATCTTCTTTTCACAGAAACACGTCTGTGTTTCTCACAAAAGCATTTCATGAAATTCATACACTTTCATAAGACGAGATTATCTTTCAAAGTAAAGCTTCTAAGCGGAAGAGGAACACTGTTCTCAATTCTAACAATACTGTGAAACTTCCCACACAACGAATCTTCTTTTCAATCACGTCTACGTTTCTTACAAAAGCATTTCATGAAATTCATACACTTTCAGATGAATGTGAATATCTCTCAAAGTAAAGCTTCTAAACAGAAGAGGAACACTGATCTCAATTCTAACAATACTTTGATACATCCCAAACAACGAATCTTCTTTTCAAAGAAACACGTCTGTGTTTCTTACAAAAGCATTTCATGAAATTCATACACTTTCAAAAGAACGAGATTATCTTTCAAAGTAAAGTTTCTTAGGGGAAGAGTAAAACTCTTCTAAATTCTTTTTTTTTAATCGTAACCCTAACCCTAACCATAAACCCTGACCCTAACCCTAACCCTAACCGTAACTGTAAAACTAACCCTAACCCTTACCCTAACCCTAACCCAAACCCTAACGCTAACCCTAACCCTAACCCTAACCCTAACCCTAACCCCTAACCCTAACCCTAACCCTACCCTAACCCTAACCCTAACACTTATGCTAACCCTAACCCAAACCCTAACCCTAACCCTAAAAGTAACCCAAACCCTAATCCTAACCCTAACCCTAACCCTAATCCTAACCCTAACCCTAACCCTAACCATAACCCTAACCCTAACCCTAAACCCTAACCCTAACCCTAACCCTAACCCTAACCGTACCCGTAACCCTAAACCTAACCCTAACCATAACCATAACCCTTACCCTAACTCTAACCCAAACACTAACCGTAACCCTAACCCTAACCCAAACCCTAAACCTAACCCTAACACTAACCCTAACCCTAACCCTAACCCCTAACCCTACCCCTAACCCAACCCTAACCGTAACCCCAACCTTAACCATTACCCTAGCCCTAACCCAAACCCTAACCCTAACACTAACCCTAACCCAAACCCTAACCCAAACCCTAACCCTAACCCTAACCCTAACCATAACCCTAACCCTAACCCTAACGCAAACCCTAACCCTAACCCTAACCGTAACCCTAACCCTAACCCTAACTCTAACCCAAAATCTAACCCAAACCCTAAACCTAACACTAACCCTAACGCTAACCCTAACCCTAACCCTAACCCTAACCCTAACCCTAACCCTAGCCCTAACCACACCCTAACCGTAACCCCAACCCTAACGATTACCCTAACACTAACCAAAACCCTAACCCTAACACTAACCCTAACCCTAACCCAAACCATAACCCAAACCCTAACCCTAACACTAATCCTAACTTTAACGCTAACCCTAACCCCTAACGCTAACCCTAACCTAAACCCTAACCTAAACTTAACCCTAACACTAACCTGAACCCTAACCCTTACCTTAACCCTCACGCAAACCCTAACCAAACCCTAACCCTAACACTAACACTAACCCTAACACTAACCCTAAACCTAACCCTAACCCTAAACCTAAACCTAATCCTAACCCTAACCCCTAACTCTGACCCTAACTCTACCCTATTCCTAACCCTAACCCTTACCATAACCCTTACCCTAACCCTAACCCAAACCCTAACCCTAACCCTAACCTGAACCCTAACCCTAACCCTAACGCAAACCCTAACCCTAACCCTAACACTAACCCTAACACTAACCCTAACCCTAACAGTAACCCTAAACCTAAACCTAACCCTAACTCTAACCCTAACCCTAACCCTAACCCTAACCCTAAAACCTAACCCTAACCCTAACCATAACCATAACCCTAACCCTAACACTAATCCTAACCCTAACACTAACCACTGTTCTAAATTCTAACAATACTTTGATAAATCCCAAACAACGCATCTTCTCTTCACCGAAACACATCTCTGTTTCTTACAAAAGCATTTCATGAAATTCGTACACTTTCAAAAGAACGAGACTATAACAATATTCTCAATTCTAACAATACTTTGATATATCCCAAACAACGAATCTTCTTTTCACAGAAACACGTCTGTGTTTCTCACAAAAGCATTTCATGAAATTCATACACTTTCATAAGACGAGATTATCTTTCAAAGTAAAGCTTCTAAGCGGAAGAGGAACACTGTTCTCAATTCTAACAATACTGTGAAACTTCCCACACAACGAATCTTCTTTTCAATCACGTCTACGTTTCTTACAAAAGCATTTCATGAAATTCATACACTTTCAGATGAATGTGAATATCTCTCAAAGTAAAGCTTCTAAACAGAAGAGGAACACTGATCTCAATTCTAACAATACTTTGATACATCCCAAACAACGAATCTTCTTTTCAAAGAAACACGTCTGTGTTTCTTACAAAAGCATTTCATGAAATTCATACACTTTCAAAAGAACGAGATTATCTTTCAAAAAGTAAAGTTTCTTAGGGGAAGAGTAAAACTCTTTTAAATTCTTTTTTTTTAATCCTAACCCTAACCCTAACCATAAACCCTGACCCTAACCCTAACTCTAACCCAAAATCTAACCCAAACCCTAAACCTAACACTAACCCTAACGCTAACCCTAACCCTAACCCTAACCCTAACCCTAACCCTAACCCAAACCCTAACCCTAACCCTAACCACACCCTAACCGTAACCCCAACCCTAACGATTACCCTAACACTAACCAAAACCCTAACCCTAACACTAACCCTAACCCTAACCCAAACCATAACCCAAACCCTAACCCGAACACTAATCCTAACTCTAACGCTAACCCTAACCCCTAACGCTAACCCTAACCTAAACCCTAACCTAAACTTAACCCTAACACTAACCTGAACCCTAACCCTTACCTTAACCCTCACGCAAACCCTAACCAAACCCTAACCCTACAACTAACAATAACCCTAACATTAACCCTAAACCTAACCCTAACCCTAAACCTAACCCTAATCCTAACCCTAACCCCTAACCCTGACCCTAACTCTACCCTATTCCTAACCCTAACCCTTACCATAACCCTTACCCTAACCCTAACCCTAACCCAAACCCTAACCCTAACCCTAACCTGAACCCTAACCCTAACCCTAACGCAAACCCTAACCCTAACCCTAACACTAACCCTAACACTAACCCTAACCCTAACAGTAACCCTAAACCTAAACCTAACCCTAACTCTAACCCTAACCCTAACCCTAACCCTAACCCTAAAACCTAACCCTAACCCTAACCATAACCATAACCCTAACCCTAACACTAATCCTAACCCTAACACTAACCACTGTTCTAAATTCTAACAATACTTTGATAAATCCCAAACAACGCATCTTCTCTTCACCGAAACACATCTCTGTTTCTTACAAAAGCATTTCATGAAATTCGTACACTTTCAAAAGAACGAGACTATCTTTCAAAGTAAAGCTTCTAAGGGGAAGAGGAACAATATTCTCAATTCTAACAATACTTTGATATATCCCAAACAACGAATCTTCTTTTCACAGAAAAACGTCTGTGTTTCTCACAAAAGCATTTCATGAAATTCATACACTTTCATAAGACGAGATTATCTTTCAAAGTAAAGCTTCTAAGGGGAAGAGGAACACTGTTCTCAATTCTAACAATACTGTGAAACTTCCCACACAACGAATCTTCTTTTCAATCACCTCTACGTTTCTTACAAAAGCATTTCATGAAATTCATACACTTTCAGATGAATGTGAATATCTCTCAAAGTAAAGCTTCTAAACAGAAGAGGAACACTGATCTCAATTCTAACAATACTTTGATACATCCCAAACAACGAATCTTCTTTTCAAAGAAACACGTCTGTGTTTCTTACAAAAGCATTTCATGAAATTCATACACTTTCAAAAGAACGAGATTATCTTTCAAAAAGTAAAGTTTCTTAGGGGAAGAGTAAAACTCTTTTAAATTCTTTTTTTTTAATCCTAACCCTAACCCTAACCATAAACCCTGACCCTAACCCTAACCCTAACCGTAACTGTAAAACTAACCCTAACCCTTACCCTAACCCTAACCCAAACCCTAACGCTAACCCTAACCCTAACCCTAACCCTAACCCTAACCCCTAACCCTAACCCTAACCCTACCCTAACCCTAACCCTAACACTTATGCTAACCCTAACCCAAACCCTAACCCTAACCCT
>JAQJZF010000037.1:1520000-1522500 GCA_028537955.1 Microtus californicus | reverse complement strand
CCGTAACCCTAACCCTAACCCTAACTCTAACCCAAAATCTAACCCAAACCCTAAACCTAACACTAACCCTAACGCTAACCCTAACCCTAACCCTAACCCTAACCCTAACCCTAACCCTAGCCCTAACCACACCCTAACCGTAACCCCAACCCTAACGATTACCCTAACACTAACCAAAACCCTAACCCTAACACTAACCCTAACCCTAACCCAAACCATAACCCAAACCCTAACCCTAACACTAATCCTAACTTTAACGCTAACCCTAACCCCTAACGCTAACCCTAACCTAAACCCTAACCTAAACTTAACCCTAACACTAACCTGAACCCTAACCCTTACCTTAACCCTCACGCAAACCCTAACCAAACCCTAACCCTAACACTAACACTAACCCTAACACTAACCCTAAACCTAACCCTAACCCTAAACCTAAACCTAATCCTAACCCTAACCCCTAACTCTGACCCTAACTCTACCCTATTCCTAACCCTAACCCTTACCATAACCCTTACCCTAACCCTAACCCAAACCCTAACCCTAACCCTAACCTGAACCCTAACCCTAACCCTAACGCAAACCCTAACCCTAACCCTAACACTAACCCTAACACTAACCCTAACCCTAACAGTAACCCTAAACCTAAACCTAACCCTAACTCTAACCCTAACCCTAACCCTAACCCTAACCCTAAAACCTAACCCTAACCCTAACCATAACCATAACCCTAACCCTAACACTAATCCTAACCCTAACACTAACCACTGTTCTAAATTCTAACAATACTTTGATAAATCCCAAACAACGCATCTTCTCTTCACCGAAACACATCTCTGTTTCTTACAAAAGCATTTCATGAAATTCGTACACTTTCAAAAGAACGAGACTATCTTTCAAAGTAAAGCTTCTAAGGGGAAGAGGAACAATATTCTCAATTCTAACAATACTTTGATATATCCCAAACAACGAATCTTCTTTTCACAGAAACACGTCTGTGTTTCTCACAAAAGCATTTCATGAAATTCATACACTTTCATAAGACGAGATTATCTTTCAAAGTAAAGCTTCTAAGCGGAAGAGGAACACTGTTCTCAATTCTAACAATACTGTGAAACTTCCCACACAACGAATCTTCTTTTCAATCACGTCTACGTTTCTTACAAAAGCATTTCATGAAATTCATACACTTTCAGATGAATGTGAATATCTCTCAAAGTAAAGCTTCTAAACAGAAGAGGAACACTGATCTCAATTCTAACAATACTTTGATACATCCCAAACAACGAATCTTCTTTTCAAAGAAACACGTCTGTGTTTCTTACAAAAGCATTTCATGAAATTCATACACTTTCAAAAGAACGAGATTATCTTTCAAAAAGTAAAGTTTCTTAGGGGAAGAGTAAAACTCTTTTAAATTCTTTTTTTTTAATCCTAACCCTAACCCTAACCATAAACCCTGACCCTAACCCTAACTCTAACCCAAAATCTAACCCAAACCCTAAACCTAACACTAACCCTAACGCTAACCCTAACCCTAACCCTAACCCTAACCCTAACCCTAACCCAAACCCTAACCCTAACCCTAACCACACCCTAACCGTAACCCCAACCCTAACGATTACCCTAACACTAACCAAAACCCTAACCCTAACACTAACCCTAACCCTAACCCAAACCATAACCCAAACCCTAACCCGAACACTAATCCTAACTCTAACGCTAACCCTAACCCCTAACGCTAACCCTAACCTAAACCCTAACCTAAACTTAACCCTAACACTAACCTGAACCCTAACCCTTACCTTAACCCTCACGCAAACCCTAACCAAACCCTAACCCTACAACTAACAATAACCCTAACACTAACCCTAAACCTAACCCTAACCCTAAACCTAACCCTAATCCTAACCCTAACCCCTAACTCTGACCCTAACTCTACCCTATTCCTAACCCTAACCCTTACCATAACCCTTACCCTAACCCTAACCCTAACCCAAACCCTAACCCTAACCCTAACCTGAACCCTAACCCTAACCCTAACGCAAACCCTAACCCTAACCCTAACACTAACCCTAACACTAACCCTAACCCTAACAGTAACCCTAAACCTAAACCTAACCCTAACTCTAACCCTAACCCTAACCCTAACCCTAACCCTAAAACCTAACCCTAACCCTAACCATAACCATAACCCTAACCCTAACACTAATCCTAACCCTAACACTAACCACTGTTCTAAATTCTAACAATACTTTGATAAATCCCAAACAACGCATCTTCTCTTCACCGAAACACATCTCTGTTTCTTACAAAAGCATTTCATGAAATTCGTACACTTTCAAAAGAACGAGACTATCTTTCAAAGTAAAGCTTCTAAGGGGAAGAGGAACAATATTCTCAATTCTAACAATACTTTGATATATCCCAAACAACGAATCTTCTTTTCACAGAAAAACGTCTGTGTTTCTCACAAAAGCATTTCATGAAATTCATACACTTT
>JAQJZF010000037.1:1497500-1515000 GCA_028537955.1 Microtus californicus | reverse complement strand
ACCCTAACGCTAACCCTAACCCTAACCCTAACCCTAACCCTAACCCTAACCCTAACCCTAACCACACCCTAACCGTAACCCCAACCCTAACGATTACCCTAACACTAACCAAAACCCTAACCCTAACACTAACCCTAACCCTAACCCAAACCATAACCCAAACCCTAACCCTAACACTAATCCTAACCCTAACGCTAACCCTAACCCCTAACGCTAACCCTAACCTAAACCCTAACCTAAACTTAACCCTAACACTAACCTGAACCCTAACCCTTACCTTAACCCTCACGCAAACCCTAACCAAACCCTAACCCTAACACTAACACTAACCCTAACACTAACCCTAAACCTAACCCTAACCCTAAACCTAACCCTAATCCTAACCCTAACCCCTAACTCTGACCCTAACTCTACCCTATTCCTAACCCTAACCCTTACCATAACCCTTACCCTAACCCTAACCCAAACCCTAACCCTAACCCTAACCTGAACCCTAACCCTAACCCTAACACTAACCCTAAAACCTAACCCTAACCCTAACCATAACCATAACCTTAACCCTAACACTAATCCTACCCCTAACACTAACCACTGTTCTAAATTCTAACAATACTTTGATAAATCCCAAACAACGCATCTTCTCTTCACCGAAACACATCTCTGTTTCTTACAAAAGCATTTCATGAAATTCGTACACTTTCAAAAGAACGAGACTATCTTTCAAAGTAAAGCTTCTAAGGGGAAGAGGAACAATATTCTCAATTCTAACAATACTTTGATATATCCCAAACAACGAATCTTCTTTTCACAGAAACACGTCTGTGTTTCTCACAAAAGCATTTCATGAAATTCATACACTTTCATAAGACGAGATTATCTTTCAAAGTAAAGCTTCTAAGCGGAAGAGGAACACTGTTCTCAATTCTAACAATACTGTGAAACTTCCCACACAACGAATCTTCTTTTCAATCACGTCTACGTTTCTTACAAAAGCATTTCATGAAATTCATACACTTTCAGATGAATGTGAATATCTCTCAAAGTAAAGCTTCTAAACAGAAGAGGAACACTGATCTCAATTCTAACAATACTTTGATACATCCCAAACAACGAATCTTCTTTTCAAAGAAACACGTCTGTGTTTCTTACAAAAGCATTTCATGAAATTCATACACTTTCAAAAGAACGAGATTATCTTTCAAAAAGTAAAGTTTCTTAGGGGAAGAGTAAAAGTCTTTTAAATTCTTTTTTTTTAATCCTAACCCTAACCCTAACCATAAACCCTGACCCTAACCCTAAACCTAACCGTAACTGTAAAATTAACCCTAACCCTTACCCTAACCCTAACCCAAACCCTAACGCTAACCCTAACCCTAACCCTAACCCTAACCCTAACCCGAACCCCTAACCCTAACCCTAACCCTACCCTAACCCTAACCCTAACACTTATGCTAACCCTAACCCAAACCCTAACCCTAACCCTAAACGTAACCCAAACCCTAATCCTAACCCTAACCCTAACCCTAATCCTAACCCTAACCCTAACCCTAACCCTAACCCTAACCCTAAACCCTAACCCTAACCCTAACCCTAACCCTAACCCTGACCCTAACCCTAACCCTAACCGTAACTGTAAAACTAACCCTAACCCTTACCCTAACCCTAACCCAAACCCTAACGCTAACCCTAACCCTAACCCTAACCCTAACCCTAACCCTAACCCCTAACCCTAACCCTAACCCTACCCTAACCCTAACCCTAACACTTATGCTAACCCTAACCCAAACCCTAACCCTAACCCTAAACGTAACCCAAACCCTAATCCTAACCCTAACCCTAACCCTAATCCTAACCCTAACCCTAACCCTAACCATAACCCTAACCCTAACCCTAAACCCTAACCCTAACCCTAACCGTACCCGTAACCCTAAACCTAACCCTAACCATAACCATAACCCTTACCCTAACTCTAACCCAAACACTAACCGTAACCCTAACCCTAACCCAAACCCTAAACCTAACCCTAACACTAACCCTAACCTTAACTCTAACCCAAAATCTAACCCAAACCCTAACCCTAACACTAACCCTAACGCTAAGCCTAACCCTAACCCTAACCCTAACCTGAACCCTAACCCTAACCCTAACTCTAACCCAAAATCTAACCCAAACCCTAACCCTAACACTAACCCTAACGCTAAGCCTAACCCTAACCCTAACCCTAACCTGAAACCTAACCCTAACCCTAACCTTAATTCTACGCAAACCCTAACCAAACCCTAACCCTAACACTAACCCTAACACTAACCCTAAACCTAACCCAAACCCTAAACCTAACCCTAATCCTAACCCTAACCCCTAACCCTGACCCTAACTCTACCCTATTCCTAACCCTAACCCTTACCATAACCCTTACCCTAACCCTAACCCAAATCCTAACCCTAACCCTAACCTTAACCCTAACCCTAACCCTAACGCAAACCTTAACCCTAACCCTAACACCTACCCTAACACTAACCCTAACCCTAACAGTAACCCTAAACCTAAACCTAACCCTAACCCTAACCATAACCCTAACCCTAACCCTAAAACCTAACCCTAACCCTAACCAGAACCCTAACCCTAACACTAATCCTAACCCTAACACTAACCACTGTTCTAAATTCTAACAATACTTTGATAAATCCCAAACAACGCATCTTCTCTTCAACCGAAACACATCTCTGTTTCTAACAAAAGCATTTCATGAAATTCGTACACTTTCAAAAGAACGAGACTATCTTTCAAAGTAAAGCTTCTAAGGGGAAGAGGAACAATATTCTCAATTCTAACAATACTTTGATATATCCCAAACAACGAATCTTCTTTTCACAGAAACACGTCTGTGTTTCTCACAAAAGCATTTCATGAAATTCATACACTTTCATAAGACGAGATTATCTTTCAAAGTAAAGCTTCTAAGCGGAAGAGGAACACTGTTCTCAATTCTAACAATACTGTGAAACATCCCACACAACGAATCTTCTTTTCAATCACGTCTACGTTTCTTACAAAAGCATTTCATGAAATTCATACACTTTCAGATGAATGTGAATATCTCTCAAAGTAAAGCTTCTAAACAGAAGAGGAACACTGATCTCAATTCTAACAATACTTTGATACATCCCAAACAACGAATCTTCTTTTCAAAGAAACACGTCTGTGTTTCTTACAAAAGCATTTCATGAAATTCATACACTTTCAAAAGAACGAGATTATCTTTCAAAGTAAAGTTTATAGGGGAAGAGTAAAACTCTTCTAAATTCTTTTTTTTTAATCCTAACCCTAACCCTAACCATAAACCCTGACCCTAACCCTAACCCTAACCGTAACTGTAAAACTAACCCTAACCCTTACCCTAACCCTAACCCAAACCCTAACGCTAACCCTAACCCTAACCCTAACCCTAACCCTAACCCTAACCCCTAACCCTAACCCTAACCCTACCCTAACCCTAAACCCTAACCCTAACCCTAACCCTAACCCTAACCCTAACCCTAACCCTAACCCCAAACCCTAATCCTAACCCTAACCCTAACCCTAATCCAAACCCTAACCCTAACCCTAACCATAACCCTAACCCTAACCCTAACCCTAAACCCTAACCCTAACCCTAACCCTAACCGTACCCGTAACCCTAAACCTAACCCTAACCATAACCATAACCCTTACCCTAACTCTAACCCAAACACTAACCGTAACCCTAACCCTAACCCAAACCCTAAACCTAACCCTAACACTAACCCTAACCCTAACCCTAACCCCTAATCCTACCCCTAACCCAACCCTAACCGTAACCCCAACCTTAACCATTACCCTAACCCTAACCCAAACCCTAACCCTAACACTAACCCTAACCCAAACCCTAACCCAAACCCTAACCCTAACCCTAACCATAACCCTAACCCTAACCCTAACGCAAACCCTAACCCTAACCCTAACCGTAACCCTAACCCTAACCCTAACTCTAACCGAAAATCTAACCCAAACCCTAACCCTAACACTAACCCTAACGCTAAGCCTAACCCTAACCCTAACCCTAACCTGAACCCTAACCCTAACTCTAACCCAAAATCTAACCCAAACCCTAACCCTAACACTAACCCTAACGCTAAGCCTAACCCTAACCCTAACCCTAACCTGAAACCTAACCCTAACCCTAACCTTAACCCTCACGCAAACCCTAACCAAACCCTAACCCTAACACTAACCCTAACACTAACCCTAAACCTAACCCTAACCCTAAACCTAACCCTAATCCTAACCCTAACCCCTAACCCTGACCCTAACTCTACCCTATTCCTAACCCTAACCCTTACCATAACCCTTACCCTAACCCTAACCCAAACCCTAACCCTAACCCTAACCTGAACCCTAACCCTAACCCTAACGCAAACCCTAACCCTAACCCTAACACTAACCCTAACACTAACCCTAACCCTAACAGTAACCCTAAACCTAAACCTAACCCTAACCCTAACCATAACCCTAACCCTAACCCTAAAACCTAGCCCTAAACCTAACCCTAACCATAACCCTAACCCTAATACTAATCCTAACCCTAACACTAACCACTGTTCTAAATTCTAACAATACTTTGATAAATCCCAAACAACGCATCTTCTCTTCACCGAAACACATCTCTGTTTCTAACAAAAGCATTTCATGAAATTCGTACACTTTCAAAAGAACGAGACTATCTTTCAAAGTAAAGCTTCTAAGGGGAAGAGGAACAATATTCTCAATTCTAACAATACTTTGATATATCCCAAACAACGAATCTTCTTTTCACAGAAACACGTCTGTGTTTCTCACAAAAGCATTTCATGAAATTCATACACTTTCATAAAACGAGATTATCTTTCAAAGTAAAGCTTCTAAGCGGAAGAGGAACACTGTTCTCAATTCTAACAATACTGTGAAACATCCCACACAACGAATCTTCTTTTCAATCACGTCTACGTTTCTTACAAAAGCATTTCATGAAATTCATACACTTTCAGATGAATGTGAATATCTCTCAAAGTAAAGCTTCTAAACAGAAGAGGAACAGTGATCTCAATTCTAACAATACTTTGATACATCCCAAACAACGAATCTTCTTTTCAAAGAAACACGTCTGTGTTTCTTACAAAAGCATTTCATGAAATTCATACACTTTCAAAATAACGAGATTATCTTTCAAAGTAAAGTTTCTTAGGGGAAGAGTAAAACTCTTCTCAATTCTTTTTTTTTAATCCTAACCCTAACTCTAACCATAAACCCTGACCATAACCCTAACCGTAACTGTAAAACTAACCCTAATCCTTACCCTAACCCTAACCCAAACCCTAACGCTAACCCTAACCCTAACCCTAACCCTAACCCCTAACCATAACCCTAACCCTACCCTAACTCTAACCCTAACACTTATGCTAACCCTAACCCAAACCCTAACCCTAACCCTAACCCTAACCCCTAACCCTACCCCTAACCCAACCCTAACCGTAACCCCAACCTTAACCATTACCCTAACCCTAACCCAAACCCTAACCCTAACACTAACCTTAACCCAAACCCTAACCCAAACCCTAACCCTAACCCTAACGCTAACCCTAACCCCTAACGCTATCCATAACCTAAACCCTAACCTAACCCTAACCCTAACCCTTACCTGAACCCTAACCCTAACCCTAACCTTCACGCAAACCCTAACCAAACCCTAACCCTAACCCTAACCTGAACCCTAACCCTAACCCTAATGCAAACCCTAACCCTAACCCTAACACTAACCCTAACCCTAACCCTAACCCTGACCATAACTCTACCCTTTTCCTAAACCTAACCCTAACCCTAATCCTAATCCCTAACCCTAACACAAACCCTAACCCAAACCCTTACCCTAACCATAACCCTAACCCTAACCCTTACCCTAACCATAACCCTAACCCTAACCCTAACGCAAACCCTAACCCTAATCCTATCCGTAACCCTAACCCTAACCCTAACTCTAACCCAAAATCTAACCCAAACCCTAACCCTAACACTAACCCTAACGCTAAGCCTAAACCTAACCCTAACCCTAACCTGAACCCTAACCCTAACCCTAACCTTAACCCTCACGCAAACCCTAAACAAACCCTAACCCTAACACTAACACTAACCCTAACCCTAACCCTAACCCTAACACTAACCCTAAACCTAAACCTAACCCTAACCCTAACCCTGACCCTAACTCTACCCTTTTCCTAAACCTAACCCTAACCCTAAACCTAACCCTAACACTAACCCTAAACCTAACCCTAACCTTAAACCTAACCCTAATCCTAACCCTAACCCCTAACCCTGACCCTAACTCTACCCTATTCCTAGCCCAAACCCTTACCATAACCCTTACCCTAACCCTGACCCAAACCCTAACCCTAACCCTAACCTGAACCCTAACCCTAACCCTAACGCAAACCCTAACCCTAACCCTAACACTAACCCTAACCCAAACCCTAACCCAAAACCTAACCCTAACCCTAACCCTAACGCTAACCCTAACCCCTAACGCTAACCCTAACCTAAACCCTAACGTAATCCTAACCCTAACCCTAACCTGAACCCTAACCCTAACCCTAACCCTCACGCAAACCCTAACCAAACCCTAACCCTAACCCTAACCCTAACCCTAACCCTAACCCTAACACTAACCATAACCCCAACACTAACCCTAACCCTAACCCTAACCCTAAACCTAACACTAATCCTAACCCTAACTCCTAACCCTGACCCTAACTCTACCCTATTCCTAACCCTAACCCTTACCATAACCCTTACCCTAACCCTAACCCAAACCCTAACCCTAACCCTAACCCTAATCCTAACCCTAAACCAAACCCTAATCCTAACCCTAACCCTAACACTAACAGTAACCCTAAACCTAAACCTAACCCTAACCCTAACTGTAACCCCTAATCCTAACCCTAACCCTAACCCTAACCCTACCCTAACCATAACCCTAACCCTAACCCTAACCTGAACCCTAACCCTAACCCTAACGCAAACCCTAACCCTAACACTAACCCTAACCCTAACCCTAACCCAAACCCTTACAATAACCATAACCCTAACCCTAACCCTTACCCTAACCATAACCCTAACCCTAACCCTAACGCAAACCCCAACCCTATCCGTAACCCTAACCCTAACTCTAACCCAAAATCTAACCCAAACCCTAACCCTAACACTAACCCTAACGCTAAGCCTAACCCTAACCCTAACCCTAACCGTACCCGTAACCCTAAACCTAACCCTAACCATAACCATAACCCTTACCCTAACTCTAACCCAAACACTAACCGTAACCCTAACCCTAACCCAAACCCTAAACCTAACCCTAACACTAACCCTAACCCTAACCCTAACCCCTAACCCTACCCCTAACCCAACCCTAACCGTAACCCCAACCTTAACCATTACCCTAACCCTAACCCAAACCCTAACCCTAACACTAACCCTAACCCAAACCCTAACCCAAACCCTAACCCTAACCCTAACCCTAACCATAACCCTAACCCTAACCCTAACGCAAACCCTAACCCTAACCCTAACCGTAACCCTAACCCTAACTCTAACTCTAACCCAAAATCTAACCCAAACCCTAACCCTAACACTAACCCTAACGCTAAGCCTAACCCTAACCCTAACCCTAACCTGAACCCTAACCCTAACCCTAACTCTAACCCAAAATCTAACCCAAACCCTAACCCTAACACTAACCCTAACGCTAAGCCTAACCCTAACCCTAACCCTAACCTGAAACCTAACCCTAACCCTAACCTTAACCCTCACGCAAACCCTAACCAAACCCTAACCCTAACACTAACCCTAACACTAACCCTAAACCTAACTCTAACCCTAAACCTAACCCTAATCCTAACCCTAACCCCTAACCCTGACCCTAACTCTACCCTATTCCTAACCCTAACCCTTACCATAACCCTTACCCTAACCCTAACCCAAACCCTAACCCTAACCCTAACCTGAACCCTAACCCTAACCCTAACGCAAACCCTAACCCTAACCCTAACACTAACCCTAACACTAACCCTAACCCTAACAGTAACCCTAAACCTAAACCTAACCCTAACCCTAACCATAACCCTAACCCTAACCCTAAAACCTAACCCTAACCCTAACCCTAACCATAACCCTAACCCTAACACTAATCCTAACCCTAACACTAACCACTGTTCTAAATTCTAACAATACTTTGATAAATCCCAAACAACGCATCTTCTCTTCACCGAAACACATCTCTGTTTCTAACAAAAGCATTTCATGAAATTCGTACACTTTCAAAAGAACGAGACTATCTTTCAAAGTAAAGCTTCTAAGGGGAAGAGGAACAATATTCTCAATTCTAACAATACTTTGATATATCCCAAACAACGAATCTTCTTTTCACAGAAACACGTCTGTGTTTCTCACAAAAGCATTTCATGAAATTCATACACTTTCATAAAACGAGATTATCTTTCAAAGTAAAGCTTCTAAGCGGAAGAGGAACACTGTTCTCAATTCTAACAATACTGTGAAACATCCCACACAACGAATCTTCTTTTCAATCACGTCTACGTTTCTTACAAAAGCATTTCATGAAATTCATACACTTTCAGATGAATGTGAATATCTCTCAAAGTAAAGCTTCTAAACAGAAGAGGAACACTGATCTCAATTCTAACAATACTTTGATACATCCCAAACAACGAATCTTCTTTTCAAAGAAACACGTCTGTGTTTCTTACAAAAGCATTTCATGAAATTCATACACTTTCAAAAGAACGAGATTATCTTTCAAAGTAAAGTTTCTTAGGGGAAGAGTAAAACTCTTCTAAATTCTTTTTTTTTAATCCTAACCCTAACCCTAACCATAAACACTGACCCTAACCCTAACCCTAACCGTAACTGTAAAACTAACCCTAACCCTTACCCTAACCCTAACCCAAACCCTAACGCTAACCCTAACCCTAACCCTAAACCTAAACCCTAACCCTAACCCTAACCCTAATCCTAACCCTAACCCTAACCCTAACCATAACCCTAACCCTAACCCTAAACCCTAACCCTAACCCTAACCCTAACCCTAACCCTAACCGTAACCGTAACCCTAACCCTAACCCTAACCATAACCATAACCCTTACCCTAACTCTAACCCAAACACTAACCGTAACCCTAACCCTAACCCAAACCCTAAACTTAACACTAACCCTAACCCTAACCCTAACCCCTAACCCTACCCCTAACCCAACCCTAACCGTAACCCCAACCTTAACCATTACCCTAACCCTAACCCAAACCCTAACCCTAACACTAACCCTAACCCAAATCCTAACCCAAACACTAACCCTAACCATGACCCTAAACCTAACCCTAACGCAAACCCTAACCCTAACCCTAACCGTAACCCTAAACCTAACCCTAACTCTAACCCAAAATCTAACCCAAACCCTAACCCTAACACTAACCCTAACGCTAAGCCTAACCCTAACCCTAACCCTAACCTGAAACCTAACCCTAACCCTAACCTTAACCCTCACGCAAACCCTAACCAAACCCTAACCCTAACACTAACCCTAACACTAACCCTAAACCTAACCCTAACCCTAAACCTAACCCTAATCCTAACCCTAACCCCTAACCCTGACCCTAACTCTACCCTATTCCTAACTCTAACCCTTACCATAACCCTTACCCTAACCCTAACCCAAACCCTAACCCTAACCCTAACCTGAACCCTAACCCTAACCCTAACGCAAACCCTAACCCTAACCCTAACACTAACCCTAACACTAACCCTAACCCTAACAGTAACCCTAAACCTAAACCTAACCCTAACCCTAACCATAACCCTAACCCTAACCCTAAAACCTAGCCCTAACCCTAACCCTAACCATAACCCTAACCCTAACACTAATCCTAACCCTAACACTAACCACTGTTCTAAATTCTAACAATACTTTGATAAATCCCAAACAACGCATCTTCTCTTCACCGAAACACATCTCTGTTTCTAACAAAAGCATTTCATGAAATTCGTACACTTTCAAAAGAACGAGACTATCTTTCAAAGTAAAGCTTCTAAGGGGAAGAGGAACAATATTCTCAATTCTAACAATACTTTGATATATCCCAAACAACGAATCTTCTTTTCACAGAAACACGTCTGTGTTTCTCACAAAAGCATTTTATGAAATTTATACATTTTCATAAAACGAGATTATCTTTCAAAGTAAAGCTTCTAAGCGGAAGAGGAACACTGTTCTCAATTCTAACAATACTGTGAAACATCCCACACAACGAATCTTCTTTTCAATCACGTCTACGTTTCTTACAAAAGCATTTCATGAAATTCATACACTTTCAGATGAATGTGAATATCTCTCAAAGTAAAGCTTCTAAACAGAAGAGGAACACTGATCTCAATTCTAACAATACTTTGATACATCCCAAACAACGAATCTTCTTTTCAAAGAAACACGTCTGTGTTTCTTACAAAAGCATTTCATGAAATTCATACACTTTCAAAAGAACGAGATTATCTTTCAAAGTAAAGTTTCTTAGGGGAAGAGTAAAACTCTTCTAAATTCTTTTTTTTTAATCCTAACCCTAACTCTAACCATAAACCCTGACCCTAACCCTAACCGTAACTGTAAAACTAACCCTAATCCTTACCCTAACCCTAACCCAAACCCTAACGCTAACCCTAACCCTAACCCTAACCCTAACCCCTAACCCTAACCCTAACCCTACCCTAACTCTAACCCTAACACTTATGCTAACCCTAACCCAAACCCTAACCCTAACACTAAACGTAACCCAAACCCTAATCCTAACCTTAACCATAATCCTAACCCTAACCCTAACCCTAACCATAACCATAACCCTAACCCTAACCCTAAACCCTAACCCTAACCCTAACCCTAACCCTAACCGTACCCGTAACCCTAAACCTAACCCTAACCATAACCATTACCCTTACCCTAACTCTAACCCAAACCCTAACCGTAACCCTAACCCTAACCCAAACCCTAACCCTAACACTAACCCTAACCCTAACCCTAACCCCTAACCCTACCCCTAACCCAACCCTAACCGTAACCCCAACCTTAACCATTACCCTAACCCTAACCCAAACCCTAACCCTAACACTAACCTTAACCCAAACCCTAACCCAAACCCTAACCCTAACCCTAACCCTAACGCTAACCCTAACCCCTAACGCTATCCATAACCTAAACCCTAACCTAACCCTAACCCTAACCCTTACCTGAACCCTAACCCTAACCCTAACCCTCACGCAAACCCTAACCAAACCCTAACCCTAACCCTAACCTGAACCCTAACCCTAACCCTAATGCAAACCCTAACCCTAACCCTAACACTAACCCTAACCCTAACCCTAACCCTGACCCTAACTCTACCCTTTTCCTAAACCTAACCCTAACCCTAATCCTAAACCCTAACCCTAACACAAACCCTAACCCAAACCCTTACCCTAACCATAACCCTAACCCTAACCCTTACCCTAACCATAACCCTAACCCTAACCCTAACGCAAACCCTAACCCTAACCCTAACCGTAACCCTAACCCTAACCCTAACTCTAACCCAAAATCTAACCCAAACCCTAACCCTAACACTAACCCTAACGCTAAGCCTAAACCTAACCCTAACCCTAACCTGAACCCTAACCCTAACCCTAACCTTAACCCTCACACAAACCCTAAACAAACCCTAACCCTAACACTAACACTAACCCTAACCCTAACCCTAACACTAACCCTAAACCTAAACCTAACCCTAACCCTAACCCTGACCCTAACTCTACCCTTTTCCTAAACCTAACCCTAACCCTAAACCTAACCCTAACACTAACCCTAAACCTAACCCTAACCTTAAACCTAACCCTAATCCTAACCCTAACCCCTATCCTGACCCTAACTCTACCCTATTCCTAACCCAAACCCTTACCATAACCCTTACCCTAACCCTAACCCAAACCCTAACCCTAACACTAACCTGAACCCTAACCCTAACCCTAACGCAAACCCTAACCCTAACCCTAACACTAACCCTAACCCAAACCCTAACCCAAAACCTAACCCTAACCCTAACCCTAACGCTAACCCTAACCCCTAACGCTAACCCTAACCTAAACCCTAACGTAATCCTAACCCTAACCCTAACCTGAACCCTAACCCTAACCCTAACCCTCACGCAAACCCTAACCAAACCCTAACCGTAACACTAACCATAACCCCAACACTAACCCTAACCCTAACCCTAACCCTAAACCTAACACTAATCCTAACCCTAACTCCTAATCCTGACCCTAACTCTACCCTATTCCTAACCCTAACCCTTACCATAACCCTTACCCTAACCCTAACCCCAACCCTAACCCTAACCCTAACCTTAATCCTAACCCTAAACCAAACCCTAACCCTAACCCTAACCCTAACCCTAACAGTAACCCTAAACCTAAACCTAACCCTAACCCTAACCGTAACCCCTAACCCTAACCCTAACCCTAACCCTACCCTAACCATAACTCTAACCCTAACCCTAACCCTAACCTGAACCCTAACCCTAACCCTAACGCAAACCCTAACCCTAACACTAACCCTAACCCTAACCCTAACAGTAACCCTAAACCTAAACCTAACCCTAACCCTAACCCTAATCCCTAAACTTAACCCTAACCCAAACCCTTACCCTAACCATAACCCTAACCCTAACCCTTACCCTAACCATAACCGTAACCCTAACCCTAACGCAAACCCTAACCCTAACCGTAACCCTAACCCTAACCATAACTCTAACCCAAAATCTAACCCAAACCCTAACCCTAACACTAACCCTAACGCTAAGCCTAACCCTAACCCTAACCCTAACCTGAACCCTAACCCTAACGCAAACCCTAACCCTAACCCTAACCCTAACACTAACCCTAACACTAACCCTAACCCTAACAGTAACCCTAAACCTAACCCTAACCCTAACCCTAACCCTAACCCTAAAACCTAACCCTAACCCTAACCATAACCCTAACCCTAACACTAATCCTAACCCTAACACTAACCACTGTTCTAAATTCTAACAATACTTTGATAAATCCCAAACAACGCATCTTCTTTTCACCTTCACCGAAACACATCTCTGTTTCTAACAAAAGCATTTCATGAAATTCGTACACTTTCAAAAGTACGAGACTATCTTTCAAAGTAAAGCTTCTAAGGGGAAGAGGAACAATATTCTCAATTCTAACAATACTTTGATATATCCCAAACAACGAATCTTCTTTTCACAGAAACACGTCTGTGTTTCTCACAAAAGCATTTCATGAAATTCATACACTTTCATAAGACGAGATTATCTTTCAAAGTAAAGCTTCTAAGCGGAAGAGGAACACTGTTCTCAATTCTAACAATACTGTGAAACATCCCACACAACGAATCTTCTTTTCAATCACGTCTACGTTTCTTACAAAAGCATTTCATGAAATTCATACACTTTCAGATGAATGTGAATATCTCTCAAAGTAAAGCTTCTAAACAGAAGAGGAACACTGATCTCAATTCTAACAATACTTTGATACATCCCAAACAACGAATCTTCTTTTCAAAGAAACACGTCTGTGTTTCTTACAAAAGCATTTCATGAAATTCATACACTTTCAAAAGAACGAGATTATCTTTCAAAGTAAAGTTTCTTAGGGGAAGAGTAAAACTCTTCTAAATTCTTTTTTTTTAATCCTAACCCTAACTCTAACCATAAACCCTGACCCTAACCCTAACCGTAACTGTAAAACTAACCCTAATCCTTACCCTAACCCTAACCCAAACCCTAACGCTAACCCTAACCCTAACCCTAACCCTAACCCCTAACCCTAACCCTAACCCTACCCTAACTCTAACCCTAACACTTATGCTAACCCTAACCCAAACCCTAACCCTAACACTAAACGTAACCCAAACCCTAATCCTAACCCTAACCCTAACCATAATCCTAACCCTAACCCGAACCCTAACCATAACCATAACCCTAACCCTAACCCTAAACCCTAACCCTAACCCTAACCCTAACCCTAACCGTACCCGTAACCCTAAACCTAACCCTAACCATAACCATTACCCTTACCCTAACTCTAACCCAAACCCTAACCGTAACCCTAACCCTAACCCAAACCCTAACCCTAACACTAACCCTAACCCTAACCCTAACCCCTAACCCTACCCCTAACCCAACCCTAACCGTAACCCCAACCTTAACCATTACCCTAACCCTAACCCAAACCCTAACCCTAACACTAACCTTAACCCAAACCCTAACCCAAACCCTAACCCTAACCCTAACCCTAACGCTAACCCTAACCCCTAACGCTATCCATAACCTAAACCCTAACCTAACCCTAACCCTAACCCTTACCTGAACCCTAACCCTAACCCTAACCCTCACGCAAACCCTAACCAAACCCTAACCCTAACCCTAACCTGAACCCTAACCCTAACCCTAATGCAAACCCTAACCCTAACCCTAACACTAACCCTAACCCTAACCCTAACCCTGACCCTAACTCTACCCTTTTCCTAAACCTAACCCTAACCCTAATCCTAAACCCTAACCCTAACACAAACCCTAACCCAAACCCTTACCCTAACCATAACCCTAACCCTAACCCTTACCCTAACCATAACCCTAACCCTAACCCTAACGCAAACCCTAACCCTAACCCTAACCGTAACCCTAACCCTAACCCTAACTCTAACCCAAAATCTAACCCAAACCCTAACCCTAACACTAACCCTAACGCTAAGCCTAAACCTAACCCTAACCCTAACCTGAACCCTAACCCTAACCCTAACCTTAACCCTCACGCAAACCCTAAACAAACCCTAACCCTAACACTAACACTAACCCTAACCCTAACCCTAACACTAACCCTAAACCTAAACCTAACCCTAACCCTAACCCTGACCCTAACTCTACCCTTTTCCTAAACCTAACCCTAACCCTAAACCTAACCCTAACACTAACCCTAAACCTAACCCTAACCTTAAACCTAACCCTAATCCTAACCCTAACCCCTAACCCTGACCCTAACTCTACCCTATTCCTAACCCAAACCCTTACCATAACCCTTACCCTAACCCTAACCCAAACCCTAACCCTAACACTAACCTGAACCCTAACCCTAACCCTAACGCAAACCCTAACCCTAACCCTAACACTAACCCTAACCCAAACCCTAACCCAAAACCTAACCCTAACCCTAACCCTAACGCTAACCCTAACCCCTAACGCTAACCCTAACCTAAACCCTAACGTAATCCTAACCCTAACCCTAACCTGAACCCTAACCCTAACCCTAACCCTCACGCAAACCCTAACCAAACCCTAACCGTAACACTAACCATAACCCCAACACTAACCCTAACCCTAACCCTAACCCTAAACCTAACACTAATCCTAACCCTAACTCCTAACCCTGACCCTAACTCTACCCTATTCCTAACCCTAACCCTTACCATAACCCTTACCCTAACCCTAACCCAAACCCTAACCCTAACCCTAACCCTAATCCTAACCCTAAACCAAACCCTAACCCTAACCCTAACCCTAACCCTAACCCTAACAGTAACCCTAAACCTAAACCTAACCCTAACCCTAACCGTAACCCCTAACCCTAACCCTAACCCTAACCCTACCCTAACCATAACTCTAACCCTAACCCTAACCCTAACCTGAACCCTAACCCTAACCCTAACGCAAACCCTAACCCTAACACTAACCCTAACCCTAACCCTAACAGTAACCCTAAACCTAAACCTAACCCTAACCCTAACCCTAATCCCTAAACTTAACCCTAACCCAAACCCTTACCCTAACCATAACCCTAACCCTAACCCTTACCCTAACCATAACCGTAACCCTAACCCTAACGCAAACCCTAACCCTAACCGTAACCCTAACCCTAACCATAACTCTAACCCAAAATCTAACCCAAACCCTAACCCTAACACTAACCCTAACGCTAAGCCTAACCCTAACCCTAACCCTAACCCTAACCTGAACCCTAACCCTAACGCAAACCCTAACCCTAACCCTAACCCTAACACTAACCCTAACACTAACCCTAACCCTAACAGTAACCCTAAACCTAAACCTAACCCTAACCCTAACCCTAACCCTAACCCTAAAACCTAACCCTAACCCTAACCATAACCCTAACCCTAACACTAATCCTAACCCTAACACTAACCACTGTTCTAAATTCTAACAATACTTTGATAAATCCCAAACAACGCATCTTCTTTTCACCGAAACACATCTCTGTTTCTAACAAAAGCATTTCATGAAATTCGTACACTTTCAAAAGTACGAGACTATCTTTCAAAGTAAAGCTTCTAAGGGGAAGAGGAACAATATTCTCAATTCTAACAATACTTTGATATATCCCAAACAACGAATCTTCTTTTCACAGAAACACGTCTGTGTTTCTCACAAAAGCATTTCATGAAATTCATACACTTTCATAAGACGAGATTATCTTTCAAAGTAAACTTCTAAGCGGAAGAGGAACACTGTTCTCAATTCTAACAATACTGTGAAACATCCCACACAACGAATCTTCTTTTCAATCACGTCTACGTTTCTTACAAAAGCATTTCATGAAATTCATACACTTTCAGATGAATGTGAATATCTCTCAAAGTAAAGCTTCTAAACAGAAGAGGAACACTGATCTCAATTCTAACAATACTTTGATACATCCCAAACAACGAATCTTCTTTTCAAAGAAACACGTCTGTGTTTCTTACAAAAGCATTTCATGAAATTCATACACTTTCAAAAGAACGAGATTATCTTTCAAAAAGTAAAGTTTCTTAGGGGAAGAGTAAAACTCTTCTAAATTCTTTTTTTTAATCCTAACCCTAACCCTAACCATAAACCCTGACCCTAACCCTAACCCTAACCGTAACTGTAAAACTAACCCTAACCCTTACCCTAACCCTAACCCAAACCCTAACGCTAACCTTAACCCTAACCCTAACCCTAACCCTAACCCTAACCCTAACCCTAACCCCTAACCCTAACCCCAACCCTACCCTAACCCTAACCCTAACACTTATGCTAACCCTAACCCAAACCCTAACCCAAACCCTAAACGTAACCCAAACCCTAATCCTAACCCTAACCCTAACCCTAATCCTAACCCTTTCCCTAACCCTAACCATAACCCTAACCCTAACCCGAAACCCTAACCCTAACCCTAACCCTAACCGTACCCGTAACCCTAAACCTAACCCTAACCATAACCATAACCCTTACCCTAACTCTAACCCAAACACTAACCGTAACCCTAACCCTAACCCAAACCCTAAACCTAACCCTAACACTAACCCTAACCCTAACCCTAACCCCTAACCCTAC
>JAQJZF010000037.1:1492500-1495000 GCA_028537955.1 Microtus californicus | reverse complement strand
AACCCAAACCCTAACCCTAACACTAACCCTAACGCTAAGCCTAAACCTAACCCTAACCCTAACCTGAACCCTAACCCTAACCCTAACCTTAACCCTCACGCAAACCCTAAACAAACCCTAACCCTAACACTAACACTAACCCTAACCCTAACCCTAACACTAACCCTAAACCTAAACCTAACCCTAACCCTAACCCTGACCCTAACTCTACCCTTTTCCTAAACCTAACCCTAACCCTAAACCTAACCCTAACACTAACCCTAAACCTAACCCTAACCTTAAACCTAACCCTAATCCTAACCCTAACCCCTAACCCTGACCCTAACTCTACCCTATTCCTAACCCAAACACTTACCATAACCCTTACCCTAACCCTAACCCAAACCCTAACCCTAACCCTAACCTGAACCCTAACCCTAACCCTAACGCAAACCCTAACCCTAACCCTAACACTAACCCTAACCCAAACCCTAACCCAAAACCTAACCCTAACCCTAACCCTAACGCTAACCCTAACCCCTAACGCTAACCCTAACCTAAACCCTAACGTAATCCTAACCCTAACCCTAACCTGAACCCTAACTCTAACCCTAACCCTCACGCAAACCCTAACCAAACCCTAACCCTAACCCTAACCCTAACCCTAACCCTAACCCTAACACTAACCATAACCCCAACACTAACCCTAACCCTAACCCTAACCCTAAACCTAACACTAATCCTAACCCTAACTCCTAACCCTGACCCTAACTCTACCCTATTCCTAACCCTAACCCTTACCATAACCCTTACCCTAACCCTAACCCAAACCCTAACCCTAACCCTAACCCTAATCCTAACCCTAAACCAAACCCTAACCCTAACCCTAACCCTAACACTAACAGTAACCCTAAACCTAAACCTAACCCTAACCCTAACCGTAACCCCTAACCCTAACCCTAACCCTAACCCTAACCCTAACCCTACCCTAACCATAACCCTAACCCTAACCCTAACCTGAACCCTAACCCTAACCTTAACGCAAACCCTATCCCTAACACTAACCCTAACCCTAACCCTAACCCAAACCCTTACAATAACCATAACCCTAACCCTAACCCTTACCCTAACCATAACCCTAACCCTAACCCTAACGCAAACCCCACCCTATCCGTAACCCTAACCCTAACTCTAACCCAAAATCTAACCCAAACCCTAACCCTAACACTAACCCTAACGCTAAGCCTAACCCTAACCCTAACCCTAACCGTACCCGTAACCCTAAACCTAACCCTAACCATAACCATAACCCTTACCCTAACTCTAACCCAAACACTAACCGTAACCCTAACCCTAACCCAAACCCTAAACCTAACCCTAACACTAACCCTAACCCTAACCCTAACCCCTAACCCTACCCCTAACCCAACCCTAACCGTAACCCCAACCTTAACCATTACCCTAACCCTAACCCAAACCCTAACCCTAACACTAACCCTAACCCAAACCCTAACCCAAACCCTAACCCTAACCCTAACCCTAACCATAACACTAACCCTAACCCTAACGCAAACCCTAACCCTAACCCTAACCGTAACCCTAACCCTAACCCTAACTCTAACCCAAAATCTAACCCAAACCCTAACCCTAACACTAACCCTAACGCTAAGCCTAACCCTAACCCTAACCCTAACCTGAAGCCTAACCCTAACCCTAACTCTAACCCAAAATCTAACCCAAACCCTAACCCTAACACTAACCCTAACGCTAAGCCTAACCCTAACCCTAACCCTAACCTGAAACCTAACCCTAACCCTAACCTTAACCCTCACGCAAACCCTAACAAAACCCTAACCCTAACACTAACCCTAACACTAACCCTAAACCTAACCCTAACCCTAAACCTAACCCTAATCCTAACCCTAACCCCTAACCCTGACCCTAACTCTACCCTATTCCTAACCCTAACCCTTACCATAACCCTTACCCTAACCCTAACCCAAACCCTAACCCTAACCCTAACCTGAACCCTAACCCTAACCCTAACGCAAACCCTAACCCTAACCCTAACACTAACCCTAACACTAACCCTAACCCTAACAGTAACCCTAAACCTAAACCTAACCCTAACCCTAACCATAACCCTAACCCTAACCCTAAAACCTAACCCTAACCCTAACCCTAACCATAACCCTAACCCTAACACTAATCCTAACCCTAACACTAACCACTGTTCTAAATTCTAACAATACTTTGATAAATCCCAAACAACGCATCTTCTCTTCACCGAAACACATCTCTGTTTCTAACAAAAGCATTTCATGAAATTCGTACACTTTCAAAAGAACGAGACTATCTTTCAAAGTAAAGCTTCTAAGGGGAAGAGGAACAATATTCTCAATTCTAACAATACTTTGATATATCCCAAACAACGAATCTTCTTTTCACAGAAACACGTCTGTGTTTCTCACAAAAGCATTTCATGAAATTCATACACTTTCATAAAACGAGATTATCTTTC
>JAQJZF010000037.1:1477500-1487500 GCA_028537955.1 Microtus californicus | reverse complement strand
ACCCTAAACCAAACCGTAACCCTAACCCTAACCCTAACCCTAAGCCTAACCCTAACCCTAACCCTACCCTAATCCTAAACCTAACGCTTACCCTAACCCTAACCCTAACCCTAACCCTAACACTAACTCTAACCCTAACACAAACCCTAACCCTAACCCTAATCCTAACCCTAACCCTAAACTGAACCCTAACCCTAACCCTAACCCTAACGCAAACCCTAACCCAAACCCTAACCCTAACACTAACCCTAACCCTAACACTAACCTTAAACCTCACCCTAACCCTAACCCTAACTCTAACCCTAACTCTAACCCTTACCCTAACCCTAACCAAAACCCTATAGCTAACCCTAACCCTAACCCAAATCCTAACCCTAACCCTAACCCTAAATCTAAGGCTAATCGTAACCCCTAACCCTAACCCTAACCCTAACCCTACCCTAACCATAACCCTAACCCTTACCCTAACCCTAACCTGAACCCTAACCCTAACCCTAACCCTAAGGCAAACCCTAACACTAAACCTAACACTAACCCTAACCCTAACAGTAAACCTAAATCTAAACCTAACCCTAACCCTTACCCAAATCCCTAACCTTAACACTAACCCAAAAACTAACCCAAACCCTAACCCTAACCATAACCTTAACCCTAACCCTAACGTAAACCCTAAGCCTAACCCAACCCTAACACTAACCCTAACCCTAATTCTAACTCTAACCCTAACGCAAACCATAACCCTAACCCTAACCCTAACCCTAACCCTAACCTAACCCAAACCGTAACCCTAACCCTAACCCTAACCCTTACACTAACCCTAACACTAACCCTAACCCCTAACCCTAACCCTAAGCCTAACTCTACCCTAACCCAATCCCTAACCATAACCCTAAACCTAACACTAACCCTAACACTAACTCTAACCCTAACGCAAACCCTAACCCTAACACTAACCCTAACCCTAAACCTAACCGTAACCCTAACCCTAACCCTAACCCTTACCCTAACCCTAACCCAAACCCTAAAGCTAACCCTAACCCTAACATTAACCCTCACCCTAAACCCTAACCCTAACCCTAACGTAACTCTAACCCTAACCCTAACCCTTACCCTAACCCTAATCCAAACCCTAAACCTAACCCTAACCGTAACCCTAACCCAAACCGTAACCCTAACCCTAACCCTAAGCCTAACCCTAACCCTAACCCTACCCTAATCCTAACCCTAACGCTTACCCTAACCCTAACACTAACCCTAACCCTAATCCTAACACTAAGCGTAACTCTAACCCTAACTGTAACCCTAACCCTAACCGTAACCCTAACCCTAACCCCTAATCCTAACCCTAATCCTAACCCTAACCCTAACCCTAACACTAACCCTAACCCCTAACCCTAACCCTAAGCCTAACTCTACCCTAACCCAAACCCTTCCCATAACCCTAACCCTAAAACTAACCCTAACACTAACTCTAACCCTAACGCAAACCCTAAACCTAACCCTAACCCTAACCCTAACCGTAATCCTAACCCTAACCCTAACCCTTACCCTAACCCTAACCCAAACCCTAACCCTAACCCTAACACAAACCTTAACCCTAACCCTAACCTTAACCCTAACCCTTACCCTATCCCTAACCCTTACCATAACCCTAACCCTAACCCTAACCCTAACCCTAAACCTAAACCCTAACCCTAACCCTAAATCTAAGGCTAACCGTAACACCTAACCCTAACCCTAACCCTAACCCTACCCTAACCATAACCCTAACACTTACCCTAACCCTAATTCTAACCTGAACCCTAACCCTAACCCTAACCCTAACCCTAACCCTAAGGCAAACCCTAACACTAAACCAAACACTAACCCTAACCCTAACAGTAAACCTAACTCTAAACCTAACCCTAACCCTAACCCAAATCCCTAACCTTAACACTAACCCAAAACCTAACCCTAACCCTAACCCTAACCCTAACCCTAACCATAACCCTAACCCTAACCCTAACGTAAACCCTAACCTAACCCAACCCTAACACTAACCCTAAACCTAATTCTAACTCTAACCCTAACGCAAAACCTAACCCTAACCCTAACCCTAACCCTAACCTAAACCAAACCGTAACCCTAACCCTAACCCTAACCCTAACCCTTACCCTAACGCTAACACTAACCCTAACCCCTAACCCAACCCTAACCGTAACCCCAACCTTAACCATTACCCTAACCCTAACCCAAACCCTAACCCTAACACTAACCCTAACCCAAACCCTAACCTGAACCCTAACCCTAACCCTAACCTAACCCAAACCGTAACCCTAACCCTAACCCTAACACTAACCCTTACCCTAACACTAACCCTAACCCCTAACCCTAACCCTAATCTTAACCCTCACGCAAACCCTAAACAAACCCTAACCCTAACACTAACACTAACCCTAACCCTAACCCTAACAGTAACCCTAAACCTAAACCTAACCCTAACCCTAACCCTAACCCTAACCTGAACCCTAACACTAACCCTAACGCAAACCCTAACCCTAACCCTAAGCGTACCCGTAACCCTAAACCTAAACCTAACACTAACCCTAAACCTAACCCTAACCCTAAAACTAACCCTAATCCTAACCCTAACTCCTAACCCTGACCCTAACTCTACCCTATTCCTAACACAAACCCTTACCATAACCCTTACCCTAACCCTAACCCAAACCCTAACCCTAACCCTAACCTGAACCCTAACCCTAACCCTAACGCAAACCCTAACCCTAACCCTAACACTAACCCTAACCCAAACCCTAACCCAAAACCTAACACTAACCCTAACCCTAACGCTAACCCTATCCCCTAACGCTAACCCTAACCTAAACCCTAACCTAACCCTAACCCTAACCCTAACCTGAACCCTAACCCTAACCCTAACCCTCACGCAAACCCTAACCAAACCCTAACCATAACACTAACCATAACCCCAACACTAACCCTAACCCTAACCCTAACCCTAAACCTAACACTAATCCTAACCCTAACTCCTAACCCTGACCCTAACTCTACCCTATTCCTAACCCTAACCCTTACCATAACCCTTACCCTAACCCTAACCCAAACCCTAACCCTAACCCTAACCCTAACCCTAAACCCTAACCCTAAACCTAACCCTAACCCTAACGCTAACAGTAACCCTAAACCTAAACCTAACCCTAACCCTAACCGTAACCCCTAACCCTAACCCTAACCCTAACCCTACCCTAACCATAACCCTAACCCTAACCCTAACCTGAACCCTAACCCTAACCCTAACGCAAACCCTAACCCTAACACTAACCCTAACCCTAACCCTAACAGTAACCCTAAACCTAAACCTAACCCTAACCCTAACCCTAATTCCTAACCTTAACCCTAACCCAAACCCTTACCCTAACCATAACCCTAACCCTAACCCTTACCCTAACCATAACCCTAACCCTAACGCAAACCCTAACCCTAACCGTAACCCTAACCCTAACCCTAACTCTAACCAAAATCTAACCCAAACCCTAAACCTAACACTAACCCTAACGCTAAGCCTAACCCTAACCCTAACCCTAACCTGAACCCTAACCCTAACGCAAACCCTAACCCTAACCCTAACCCTAACACTAACCCTAACACTAACCCTAACCCTAACAGTAACCCTAAACCTAAACCTAACCCTAACCCTAACCCTAACCCTAAAACCTAACCCTAACCCTAACCCTAACCATAACCCTAACCCTAACACTAATCCTAACCCTAACACTAACCACTGTTCTAAATTCTAACAATACTTTGATAAATCCCAAACAACGCATCTTCTTTTCACCGAAACACATCTCTGTTTCTAACAAAAGCATTTCATGAAATTCGTACACTTTCAAAAGTACGAGACTATCTTTCAAAGTAAAGCTTCTAAGGGGAAGAGGAACAATATTCTCAATTCTAACAATACTTTGATATATCCCAAACAACGAATCTTCTTTTCACAGAAACACGTCTGTGTTTCTCACAAAAGCATTTCATGAAATTCATACACTTTCATAAGACGAGATTATCTTTCAAAGTAAAGCTTCTAAGCGGAAGAGGAACACTGTTCTCAATTCTAACAATACTGTGAAACATCCCACACAACGAATCTTCTTTTCAATCACGTCTACGTTTCTTACAAAAGCATTTCATGAAATTCATACACTTTCAGATGAATGTGAATATCTCTCAAAGTAAAGCTTCTAAACAGAAGAGGAACACTGATCTCAATTCTAACAATACTTTGATACATCCCAAACAACGAATCTTCTTTTCAAAGAAACACGTCTGTGTTTCTTACAAAAGCATTTCATGAAATTCATACACTTTCAAAAGAACGAGATTATCTTTCAAAGTAAAGTTTCTTAGGGGAAGAGTAAAACTCTTCTAAATTCTTTTTTTTTAATCCTAACCCTAACCCTAACCATAAACCCTGACCCTAACCCTAAACCTAACCGTAACTGTAAAACTAACCCTAACCCTTACCCTAACCCTAACCCAAACCCTAACGCTAACCCTAACCCTAACCCTAACCCTAAACCCTAACCCCTCACCCTAACCCTAACCCTACCCTAACCCTAACCCTAACACTTATGCTAACCCTAACCCAAACCCTAACCCTAACCCTAAACGTAACCCAAACCCTAATCCTAACCCTAAACCTAACCCTAATCCTAACCCTATCCCTAACCATAACCCTAACCCTAACCCTAAACCCTAACCCTAACCCTAACCCTAACCGTAACCGTACCCGTAACCCTAACCCTAACCCTAACCATAACCATAACCCTTACCCTAACTCTAACCCAAACACTAACCGTAACCCTAACCCTAACCCAAACCCTAAACTTAATCCTAACCCTAACCCTAACCCCTAACCCTACCCCTAACCCAACCCTAACCGTAACCCCAACCTTAACCATTACCCTAACCCTAACCCAAACCCTAACCCTAACACTAACCCTAACCCAAACCCTAACCCAAACCCTAACCCTAACCCTAACCATAACCCTAACCCTAACCCTAACGCAAACCCTAACCCTAACCCTAACCGTAACCCTAACCCTAACCCTAACTCTAACCCAAAATCTAACCCAAACCCTAACCCTAACATTAACCCTAACGCTAAGCCTAACCCTAACCCTAACCCTAACCTGAACCCTAACCCTAACCCTAACCTTAACCCTCACGCAAACCCTAACCAAACCCTAACCCTAACACTAACACTAACCCTAACCCTAACACAAACCGTAACCCTAAACCTAACCCTAACCCTAACCGTAACCCTAACCCTAACACTAACCCTTACCCTAACGCTAACCCTAACCCTAACCCTAACCCTAACCCTAACCCTAACCCTAACCCTAACCCTAACCCTAACCCTAACCCTAACCCAAACCCTAATCCTAACCCTAACACTAACCCTAACCCCTAACCCTAACCCTAAGCCTAACTCTACCCTAACCCAAATTCTAACCATAACACTAACCCTAACACTAACCCTAACACTAACTCTAACCCTAACGCAAACCCTAACCCTAACCCTAACACTAACCCTAACCCTAACCGTAACCCTAACCCTAACCTAACCCTAACCCTTACCCTAACCCTAACCCAAACCCTAACCCTAACACTAACCCTAACGCTAACCCTAACTCTAACACTTACCTTAACTCCTAACCCTAACCCTAACCCTACCCTAAACCTAACCCTAACCCTAACCCTAACGCAACCCTAACACTAACCCTAAGCCTAAACCTAACACTAACACTAAACCCTAACCCTAACCCTAACACTTACCCTAACCGTAATCCAAACCCTAACCCTAACCCTAACCCAAACCCTAAAGCTAACCCTAACCCTAACATTAACCCTAACCCTAAACCCTAACCCTAACCCTAATCCTACCGTAACTTAACCCTAACCCTAACCCTTACCCTAACCCTAATCCAAACCCTAAACCTAACCCTAACCGTAACCCTAACCCAAACCGTAACCCTAACCCTAACCCTAACACTTACCCTAACCGTAATCCAAACCCTAACCCTAACCCTAACCCTAACCCTAACACTAACCCTAACACTAACTCTAACCCTAACGCAAACCTTAAACCTAACCCTAACCCTAACCCTAACACTTACCCTAACTCTAACCCAAACCCTAACCCTAACCCTAACCCTAACCCAAACCTTAACCCTAACCCTAACCCTAACCCTAACCCTAACCCTTACCCTAACCCTAACCCTAACCCTAATCCTAACCCTAACCCTAACCCTAACCCTCACCAAAACCCTAAACCTAACCCTAACCCTAACCCTAAACATAACCCTAAACCTAAACCCTAACCGTAACCCTAACCCTACCGTAACCCTAACCCTAACCCTTACCATAACCCTAACCCTAACCCTAACCCTAACCCTAAACCCTAACCCGAACTCTAACCCTAACCCTAAATCTAAGGCTAACCGTAACCCCTAACCCTAACCCTAACCCTAACCCTACCCTAACCATAACCCTAACGCTTACCCTAAACCTAACCCTAACCTGAACCCTAACCCTAACCCTAACCCTAACTCTAAGGCAAACCCTAACACTAAACCTAACACTAACCCTAACCCTAACAGTAAACCTAACTCTAAACCTAACTCTAACCCTAACCCAAATCCCTAACCTTAACACTAACCCAAAACCTAACTCTAACCCTATCCCAAACCCTAACCCTAACCATAACCCTAACCCTAACCCTAACGTAAACCCTAAGCCTAACCCAACCCTAACACTAACCCTAACCCTAATTCTAACTCTAACCCTAACGCAAATCCTAACCGTAACCCTAACCCTAACCCTAACCCAAACCTAACCCAAACTGTAACCCTAAACCTAACCCTAACCCTAACCCTTACCCTAACCCTAACACTAACCCTAACCCCTAACCCTAACCCAAAGCCTAACTCTACCCTAACCCAATCCCTAACCATAACCCTAACCCTAACACTAACCCTAACACTAACTCTAACACTAACGCAAACCCTAACCCTAACCCTAACCCTAACCCTAACCCTAACCATAACCCTAATCCTAACCCTAACCCTAACCCTAACCCTTACCCTAACCCTAACGCAAACACTAACCCTAACCCTAACCCTAACCCTAACTCTAACACTTACCCTAACCTCTAACCCTAACCCTACCCTAAACATAACCCTAACCCAAACCCTAACCCTAACCCTAACGCAACCCTAACCCTAACCCTAAGCCTAAACCTAACACTAACACTAAACCCTAACCCTAACCCTAACACTTACCCTAACCGTAATCCAAACCCTAACCCTAACCCTAACCCAAACCTTAACCCTAACCCTAACATTAACCCTAACCCTAAACCCTAACCCTAACCCAAACCCTACCGTAACTCTAACCCTAACCCTAACCCTTACCCTAACCCTAATCCAAACCCAAAACCTAACCCTAACCGTAACCCTAACCCAAACCGTAACCCTAACCCTAACCCTAACCCTAAGCCTAACCCTAACCCTAACCCTACCCTAATCCTAAACCTAACGCTTACCCTAACCCTAACCCTAACCCTAACCCTAACACTAACTCTAACCCTAACACAAACCATAACCCTAACCCTAATCCTAACCCTAACCCTAACTAACCGTAAGCCTAACCCTAACCGTAACCCTAACCCTAACCCTAACCCTAACCTGACCCTAACCCTAACCCTAACCCTAACCCTAACCCTAACCCTAACCCTAAACTGAACCCTAACCCTAACCCTAAACCTAACGCAAACCCTAACCCAAACCCTAACCCTAACACTAACCCTAACCCTAACACTAACCTTAAACCTCACCCTAACCCTAACCCTAACTCTAACCCTAACTCTAACCCTTACCCTAACCCTAACCAAAACCCTATAGCTAACCCTAACCCTAACCCAAATCCTAACCCTAACCCTAACCCTAAATCTAAGGCTAATCGTAACCCCTAACCCTAACCCTAACCCTAACCCTACCCTAACTATAACCCTAACCCTTACCCTAACCCTAACCTGAACCCTAACCCTAACCCTAACCCTAAGGCAAACCCTAAAACTAAACCTAACACTAACCCTAACCCTAACAGTAAACCTAAATCTAAACCTAACCCTAACCCTTACCCAAATCCCTAACCTTAACACTAACCCAAAAACTAACCCTAACCCTAACCCTAACCCTAACCATAACCTTAACCCTAACCCTAACGTAAACCCTAAGCCTAACCCAACCCTAACACTAACCCTAACCCTAATTCTAACTCTAACCCTAACGCAAACCATAACCCTAACCCTAACCCTAACCCTAACCCTAACCTAACCCAAACTGTAACCCTAACCCTAACCCTAACCCTAACCCTTACACTAACCCTAACACTAACCCTAACCCCTAACCCTAACCCTAAGCCTAACTCTACCCTAACCCAATCCCTAACCATAACCCTAAACCTAACACTAACCCTAACACTAACTCTAACCCTAACGCAAACCCTAACCCTAACACTAACCCTAACCCTAAACCTAACCGTAACCCTAACCCTAACCCTAACCCTTACCCTAACCCTAACCCAAACCCTAACCCTAACCCTAACCCGAACCCTAACCATAACCCTAACTCTAACACTTACCCTAACCCCTAACCCTAACCCTACCCTAAACCTAACCCTAACCCAAACCCTAACCCTAACCCTAACGCAACCCTAACCCTAACCCTAAGCCTAAACCTAACACTAACCCTAAACCCTAACCCTAACCCTAACACTTACCCTATCCGTAATCCAAACCCTACCCTAACCCTAACCCAAACCCTAAAGCTAACCCTAACCCTAACATTAACCCTAACCCTAAACCCTAACCCTAACCCTAACGTAACTCTAACCCTAACCCTAACCCTTACCCTAACCCTAATCCAAACCCTAAACCTAACCCTAACCGTAACCCTAACCCAAACCGTAACCCTAACCCTAACCCTAAGCCTAACCCTAACCCTAACCCTACCCTAATCCTAACCCTAACGCTTACACTAACCCTAACACTAACCCTAACCCTAACCCTAATCCTAACACTAAGCGTAACTCTAACCCTAACTGTAACCCTAACCCTAACCGTAACCCTAACCCTAACCCCTAATCCTAACCCTAATCCTAACCCTAACCCTAACCCTAACACTAACCCTAACCCCTAACCCTAACCCTAAGCCTAACTCTACCCTAACCAAAACCCTTCCCATAACCCTAACCCTAAAACTAACCCTAACACTAACTCTAACCCTAACGCAAACCCTAAACCTAACCCTAACCCTAACCCTAACCGTAATCCTAACCCTAACCCTAACCCTTACCCTAACCCTAACCCAAACCCTAACCCTAACCCTAACACAAACCTTAACCCTAACCCTAACCTTAACCCTAACCCTTACCCTAACCCTAACCCTTACCATAACCCTAACCCTAACCCTAACCCTAACCCTAACCCTAAACCCTAACCCTAACCCTAAATCTAAGGCTAACCGTAACACCTAACCCTAACCCTAACCCTACCCTAACCATAACCCTAACACTTACCCTAACCCTAACCCTAACCTGAACCCTAACCCTAACCCTAACCCTAACCCTAAACCAAACCCTAACCCTAACCCTAATCCTAACCCTTACCCTAACCCTAACCCTAACCCAAACCCTAACCCTAACCCTAACCCTAACCCTAACCATAACCCTAAATCTAACACTTACCCTAACCCCTAACCCTAACCCTACCCTAAACCTAACCCTAACCCAAACCCTAACCCTAACCCTAACGCAACCCTAACCCTAACCCTAAGCCTAAACCTAAAACTAACACTAAACCCTAACCCTAACCCTAACACTTACCCTAACCATAATCCAAACCCTAACCCTAACCCTAAGCCAAACCCTAAAGCTA
>JAQJZF010000037.1:1470000-1472500 GCA_028537955.1 Microtus californicus | reverse complement strand
TACCCTATCCATAACCCTAACCCTAACCCTAACCCTAACCTGAACCCTAACCCTAACCCTAACGCAAACCCTAACCCTAACCCTAACACTAACCCTAACCCTAACCCTAACAGTAACCCTAAACCTAAACCTAACCCTAACCCTAAAACTAATCCCTAACCTTAACCCTAACCCAAACCCTTACCCTAACCATAACCCTAACCCTAACCCTAAAGCAAACCCTAACCCTAACCCTAACTGTAACCCTAACCCTAACCCTAACTCTAACCCAAAATCTAACCCAAACCCTAACCCTAACACTAACCCTAACGCTAAGCCTAACCCTAACCCTAACCCTAACCTGAACCCTAACCCTAACCCTAATCTTAACCCTCACGCAAACCCTAACCTAACCCTAACCCTAACACTAACCCTAACCCAAACCCTAACCCAAACCCTAACCCTAACCCTAACCCTAACGCTAACCCTAACCCCTAACGCTAACCATAACCTAAACCCTAACCTAACCCTAACCCTAACCCTAACCTGAACCCTAACCCTAACCCTAACCCTCACGCAAACCCTAACCAAACCCTAACCCTAACCCTAACCTGAACCCTAACCCTAACCCTAACGCAAACCCTAACTCTAACCCTAACACTAACCCTAACCCTAACCCTAACCCTGACCCTAACTCTACCCTTTTCCTAAACCTAACCCGAACCCTAATCCTAATCCCTAACCCTAACACAAACCCTAACCCAAACCCTTACCCTAACCATAACCCTAACCCTAACCCTAACCCTAACGCAAACCCTAACCCTAACCCTAACCGTAACCCTAACCCTAACCCTAACTCTAACCCAAAATCTAACCCAAACCCTAACCCTAACACTAACCCTAACGCTAAGCCTAACCCTAACCCTAACCGTAACCTGAACCCTAACCCTAACCCTAACCTTAACCCTCACGCAAACCCTAAACAAACCCTAACCCTAACACTAACACTAACCCTAACCCTAACCCTAACAGTAACCCTAAACCTAATCCTAACCCTAACCCTAACCCTAACCCTAACCTGAACCCTAACCCTAACCCTAACGCAAACCCTAACCCTAACCCTAACCCTAACCGTACCCGTAACCCTAAACCTAACCCTAACACTAACCCTAAACCTAACCCTAATCCTAAACCTAACCCTAAATCTAACACTAATCCTAAACTTAACTCCTTACCCTGACCCTAACTCTACCCTATTCCTAACCCTAACCCTTACCATAAACCTTACCCTAACCCTAACCCAAACCCTGACCCTAACCCTAACCCTAATCCTAACCCTAAACCAAACCCTAACCCTAACCCTAACCCTAACCCTAACCCTAACAGTAACCTTAAACCTAAACCTAACCCTAACCCTAACCGTAACCCCTAACCCTAACCCTAACCCTAACCCTACCCTAACCATAACCCTAACCCTAACCCTAACCCTAACCTGAACCCTAACCCTAACCCTAACGCAAACCCTAACCCTAACACTAACCCTAACCCTAACCCTAACAGTAACCCTAACCCTAAACCTAACCCTAACCCTAACCCTAATCCCTAACCTTAACCCTTACCCAAACCCTTACCCTAACCATAACCCTAACCCTAACCCTTACCCTAACCATAACCCTAACCCTAACCCTAACGCAAACCCTAACCCTAACCGTAACCCTAACCCTAACCCTAACTCTAACCCAAAATCTAACCCAAACCCTAACCCTACCACTAACCGTAACGCTAAGCCTAACCCTAACCCTAACCCTAACCTGAACCCTAACCCTAACCCTAACACTAACCCTAACACTAACCCTAACCCTAACAGTAACCCTAAACCTAAACCTAACCCTAACCCTAACCCTAACCCTAACCCTAACCCTAAAACCTAACCCTAACCCTAACCCTAACCATAACCCTAACCCTAACACTAATCCTAACCCTAACTCTAACCACTGTTCTAAATTCTAACAATACTTTGATAAATCCCAAACAACGCATCTTCTTTTCACCGAAACACATCTCTGTTTCTAACAAAAGCAGTTCATGAAATTCGTACACTTTCAAAAGAACGAGACTATCTTTCAAAGTAAAGCTTCTAAGGGGAAGAGGAACAATATTCTCAATTCTAACAATACTTTGATATATCCCAAACAACGAATCTTCTTTTCACAGAAACACGTCTGTGTTTCTCACAAAAGCATTTCATGAAATTCATACACTTTCATAAGACGAGATTATCTTTCAAAGTAAAGCTTCTAAGCGGAAGAGGAACACTGTTCTCAATTCTAACAATACTGTGAAACATCCCACACAACGAATCTTCTTTTCAATCACGTCTACGTTTCTTACAAAAGCATTTCATGAAATTCATACACTTTCAGATGAATGTGAATATCTCTCAAAGTAAAGCTTCTAAACAGAAGAGGAACACTGATCTCAATTCTAACAATACTTTGATACATCCCAAACAACGAATCTT
>JAQJZF010000037.1:1457500-1467500 GCA_028537955.1 Microtus californicus | reverse complement strand
GAATGAGACTATCTTTCAAAGTAAAGCTTCTAAGGGGAAGAGGAACAATATTCTCAATTCTAACAATACTTTGATATATCCCAAACAACGAATCTTCTTTTCACAGAAACACGTCTGTGTTTCTCACAAAAGCATTTCATGAAATTCATACACTTTCATAAGACGAGATTATCTTTCAAAGTAAAGCTTCTAAGCGGAAGAGGAACACTGTTCTCAATTCTAACAATACTGTGAAACATCCCACACAACGAATCATCTTTTCAATCACGTCTACGTTTCTTACAAAAGCATTTTATTAAATTCATACACTTTCAGATGAATGTGAATATCTCTCAAAGTAAAGCTTCTAAACAGAAGAGGAACACTGATCTCAATTCTAACAATACTTTGATACATCCCAAACAACGAATCTTCTTTTCAAAGAAACACGTCTGTGTTTCTTACAAAAGCATTTCATGAAATTCATACACTTTCAAAAGAACGAGATTATCTTTCAAAGTAAAGTTTCTTAGGGGAAGAGTAAAACTCTTCTAAATTCTTTTTTTTTAATCCTAACCCTAACCCTAACCATAAACCCTAACCCTAACCCTAACCCTCACGCAAACCCTAACCAAACCCTAACCCTAACACTAACCATAAACCCAACACTAACCCTAACCCTAACCCTAACCCTACCCTAACCCTAACCCTAACACTTATGCTAACCCTAACCCAAACCCTAACCCTAACCCTAAAAGTAACCCAAACCCTAATCCTAACCCTAACCCTAACCCTAATCCTAACCCTAACCCTAACCCTAACCATAGTCCTAACCCTAACCCTAAACCGTAACTCTAACACTAACCCTAACCCCAACCGTACCCGTAACACTAAACCTAACCCTAACCATAACCATAACCCTTACCCTAATTCTAACCCAAACCGTAACCGTAACCCTAACCTTAACCCAAACCCTAAATTTAACCCTAACCCTAACCCTAACCCTAACCCCTAACCCTACCACTAACACAACCCTAACCTTAACCCCAACCTTAACCATTACCCTAACCCTAACCCAAATCTTAACCCTAACACTAACCCTAACCCAAACCCTAACCCAAACCCTAACCCTAACCCTAAAGCTAACCCTAACCCCTAACGCTAACCCTAACCTAAACCCTAACCTAACCCTGACCCTAATCCTAACCTGAACCCTAACCCTAACCCTAACCCTTACGCAAACCCTAACCAAACCCTAACCCTAACACTAACCATAACCCCAACACTAACCCTCACCCTAATCCTAACCCTAAACGTAACCCTAATCCTAACCCTAACTCATAACCATGACCCTAACTCTACCCTATTCCTAACCCTAACCCTTACCATAACCCTTACCCTAACCCTAACCCAAACCCTAACCCTAACCCTAATCCTAACCCTAAACCAAACCCTAACCCTAACCCTAACCATAACACTAACGCTAACCGTAACCCCTAACCCTAACCCTAACCCTAATCCTAACCCTAACCGTAACCCTAACCATAACCCTAACCCTAACCCTAAACCCTAAACCTAACCCTAACCCTAACCCTAACCGTACCCGTAACCCTAAACCTAACCCTAACCATAACCATAACACTTACCCTAACTCTAACCCAAACCCTAACCGTAACCCTAACCCTAACCTAAACCCTAAACCTAACCCTAACCCTAACCCTAATCCTAACCCTAACCCCTAACCCTACCCCTAACCCAACCCTAACCGTAACCCCAACATTTACCATTACCCTAACCCTAACCCAAACCCTAACCCTAACACTAACCCTAACCCAAACCCTAACCCAAACCCTAACCCTAACCTTAACCCTAACGCTAACCCTAACCCCTAACGCTAACCCTAACCTTAACCCTAACCTAACCCTAACCCTAACCCTAACCTGAACCCTAACCCTAACCCTAACCCTCACGCAAACCCTAACCAAACCCTAACCCTAACACTAACCATAACCCCAACACTAACCCTAACACTAACCCTAACCCTAAACCTAACCCTAATCCTAACCCTAACTCCTAACCCTGATCCTAACTCTACCCTATTCCTAACCCTAACCCTTACCATAACCTTTACCCTAACACTAACACAAACCCTAACCCTAAATTTAACCCTAATCCTAACCCTAAACCAAACCCTAACCCTAACCCTAACCCTAACACTAACGCTAACCGTAACCCCTAACCCTAACCCTAACCCTAACCCTAACCCTACCCTAACCATAACCCTAACCCTAACCCTTACCCTAACAATAACCCTAACCCTAACCCTAACGCAAACCCTAACCCTAACCCTAACTGTAACCCTAACCCTAACCCTAACTCTAACCCAAAATCTAACCCAAACCCTAACCCTAACACTAACCCTAACGCTAATCCTAACCCTAACCCTAACCCTAACCTGAACCCTAACCCTAACCCTAACCTTAACCCTCATGCAAATCCTAACCAAACCCTAACCCTAACACTAAAACTAACCCTAACACTAACCCTAAACCTAACCCTAACCCTAAACCTAACCCTAATCCTAACCCTAACCCCTAACCCTGACCCTAACTCTATCCTATTCCTAACCCTAAGCCTTACCATAACCCTTACCAAAACCCTAACCCAAACCCTAACCCTAACCCTAACCTGAACCCTAACCCTAAACCAAACCCTAACCCTAACCCTAACCCTAACACTAACGCTAACCGTAACCCCTAACCCTAACCCTAACCCTAATCCTACCCTAACCATAACCCTAACCCTAACCCTAACCCTAACCTGAACCCTAACCCTAACCCTAACGCAAACCCTAACCCTAACACTAACCCTAACCCTAACCCTAACCCTAACAGTAACCCTAAACCTAAACCTAACCCTAACCCTAACCCTAATCCCTAACCTTAACCCTAACCCAAACCCTTACCCTAACCATAACCCTAACCCTAACTCTACCCTATTCCTAACCCTAACCCTTACCATAACCCTTACCCTAACCCTAACCCAAACCCTAACCCTAACCTTAACCTGAACCCTAACCCTAACCCTAACGCAAACCCTAACCCTAACCCTAACACTAATCCTAACACTAACCCTAACCCTAACAGTAACCCTAAACCTAAACCTAAACCTAACCCTAACCCTAATCCTAACCCTAACCCTAACCCTAACCCTAACCCTAACTCTAACCCTAAAACCTAACTCTAATCCTAACCCTAACACTAACCACTGTTCTACATTCTAACAATACTTTGATAAATCCCAAACAACGCATCTTCTCTTCACCGAAACACATCTCTGTTTCTAACAAAAGCATTTCATGAAATTCGTACACTTTCAAAAGAACGAGACTATCTTTCAAAGTAAAGCTTCTAAGGGGAAGAGGAACAATATTCTCAATTCTAACAATACTTTGATATATCCCAAACAACGAATCTTCTTTTCACAGAAACACGTCTGTGTTTCTCACAAAAGCATTTCATGAAATTCATACACTTTCATAAGACGAGATTATCTTTCAAAGTAAAGCTTCTAAGCGGAAGAGGAACACTGTTCTCAATTCTAACAATACTGTGAAACATCCCACACAACGAATCTTCTTTTCAATCACGTCTACGTTTCTTACAAAAGCATTTCATGAAATTCATACACTTTCAGATGAATGTGAATATCTCTCAAAGTAAAGCTTCTAAACAGAAGAGGAACACTGATCTCAATTCTAACAATACTTTGATACATCCCAAACAACGAATCTTCTTTTCAAAGAAACACGTCTGTGTTTCTTACAAAAGCATTTCATGAAATTCATACACTTTCAAAAGAACGAGATTATCTTTCAAAGTAAAGTTTCTTAGGGGAAGAGTAAAACTCTTCTAAATTCTTTTTTTTAATCCTAACCCTAACCCTAACCATAAACCCTGACCCTAAACCTAACCCTAACCGTAACTGTAAAACTAACCCTAACCCTTACCCTAACCCTAACCCTAAACCGTAACTCTAACCCTAACCCAAACCCTAACCGTACCCGTAACCCTAAACCTAACCCTAACCATAACCATAACCCTTACCCTAACTCTAACCCAAACCGTATCCGTAACCCTAACCCTAACCCAAACCCTAAACCTAACCCTAACCGTAAACCTAACCCTAACCTCTAACCCTACCCCTAACCCAACCCTAACCGTAACCCCAACCTTAACCATTACCCTAACCCTAACCCAAACCCTAACCCTAACACTAACCCTAACCGAAACCCTAACCCAAACCCTAACTCTAACCCTAACCCTAACGCTAACCCTAACCCCTAATGCTAACCCTAACCTAAACCCTAACCTAACCCTAACCCTAACCCTAACCTGAACAATAACCCTAACCCTAACCCTCACGCAAACCCTAACCAAACCCTAACCCTAACACTAACCATAACCCCAACACTAACCCTAACCCTAACCCTAAACCTAAACCTAACCCTAATCCTAACCCTAACTCCTAACCCTGACCCTAACTCTACCCTATACCTAACCCTAACCCTTACCATAACCCTTACCCTAACCCTAACACAAACCCTAACCCTAACCCTAACCCTAATCCTAACCCTAAACCAAACCCTAACCCTAACCCTAACCCTAACACTAACGCTAACCGTAACCCCTAACCCTAACCCTAACCCTAACCCTAACCCTACCCTAACCATAACACTAACCCTAACCCTTACCCTAACCATAACCCTAACCCTAACCCTAACGCAAACCCTAACCCTAACCCTAACTGTAACCCTAACCCTAACCATAACTCTAACCCAAAATCTAACCCAAACTTTAACCCTAACACTAACCCTAACGCTAAGCCTAACCCTAACCCTAACCCTAACCTGAACCCTAACCCTACCTTAACCCTCACGCAAACCCTAACCAAACCCTAACCCTAACCCTAACACTAACCCTAACACTAACCCTAAACCTAACCCTAACCCTAAACCTAACCCTAATCCTAACCCTAACCCCTAACCCCTAACCCTGACCCTAACTCTACCCTATTCCTAACCCTAACACTTACCATAACCCTTACCCTAACCCTAACCCAAACCCTAACCCTAACCCTAACCCTAATCCTAACCCTAAACCAAACCCTAACCCTAACCCTAACCCTAACACTAACGCTAACCGTAACCCCTAACACTAACCCTAACCCTAACCCTACCCTAACCATAACCCTAACCCTAACCCTAACCCTAACCTGAAACCTAACCCTAACCCTAAGGCAAACCCTAACCCTAACACTAACCCTAACCCTAACCCTAACAGTAACCCTAAACCTAAACCTAACCCTAACCCTAATCCCTAACCTTAACACTAACCCAAACCCTTACCCTAACCATAACCCTAACCCTAACCCTTACCCTAAGCATAACCCTAACCCTAACCCTAACGCAAACCCTAACCCTAAACCTAACCGTAACCCTAACCCAAACCCTAACTCTAACTTAAAATCTAACCCAAACCCTAACCCTAACACTAACACTAACGCAAACCCTAACCCTAACCCTAACACTAACCCTAACGCTAAGCCTAACCCTAACCCTAATCCTAACCTGAACCCTAACCCTAACCCTAACCTTAACCCTCACGCAAACCCTAACCAAACCCTAACCCTAACACTAACACTAACCCTAACACTAACCCTAAACCTAACCCTAACCCTAAACCTAACCCTAATCCTAACCCTAACCCCTAACCCTGACCCTAACTCTACCCTATTCCTAACCCTAACCCTTACCATAAACCTTACCCTAACCCTAACCCAAACCCTAACCCTAACCTTAACCTGAACCCTAACCCTAACCCTAACGCAAACCCTAACCCTAACCCTAACACTAATCCTAACACTAACGCTAACCCTAACAGTAACCCTAAACCTAAACCTAAACCTAACCCTAACCCTAACCCTAACCCTAACCCTAACCCTAACCCTAAAACCTAACTCTAACCCTAACCCTAACCATAACCCTAACCCTAACACTAATCCTAACCCTAACACTAACCACTGTTCTAAATTCTAACAATACTTTGATAAATCCCAAACAACGCATCTTCTTTTCACCGAAACACATCTCTGTTTCTAACAAAAGCATTTCATGAAATACGTACACTTTCAAAAGAACGAGACTATCTTTCAAAGTAAAGCTTCTATGGGGAAGAGGAACAATATTCTCAATTCTAACAATACTTTGACATATCCCAAACAACGAATCTTCTTTTCACAGAAACACGTCTGTGTTTCTCACAAAAGCATTTCATGAAATTCATACACTTTCATAAGACGAGATTATCTTTCAAAGTAAAGCTTCTAAGCGGAAGAGGAACACTGTTCTCAATTCTAACAATACTGTGAAACATCCCACACAACGAATCTTCTTTTCAATCACGTCTACGTTTCTTACAAAAGCATTTCATGAAATTCATACACTTTCAGATGAATGTGAATATCTCTCAAAGTAAAGCTTCTAAACAGAAGAGGAACACTGATCTCAATTCTAACAATACTTTGATACATCCCAAAGAACGAATCTTCTTTTCAAAGAAACACGTCTGTGTTTCTTACAAAAGCATTTCATGAAATTCATACACTTTCAAAAGAACGAGATTATCTTTCAAAGTAAAGTTTCTTAGGGGAAGAGTAAAACTCTTCTAAATTCTTTTTTTTTAATCCTAACCCTAACCCTAACCATAAACCCTGACCCTAACCCTAACCCTAACCGTAACTGTAAAACTAACCCTAACCCTTACCCTAACCCTAACCCAAACCCTAACGCTAACCCTAACCCTAACCCTAACCCTAACCCCTAACCCTAACCCTAACGCTACCCTAAACCTAACCCTAACACTTATGCTAACCCTAACTCAAACCCTAACCCTAACCCTAAACGTAACCCAAACCCTAATCCTAACCCTAACCCTAACCATAATCCTAACCCTAACCCTAATCCTAACCATAACCCTAACCCTAACCCTAAACCGTAACTATAAACCTAACCCTAACCCTAACCGTACCCGTAACCCTAAACCTAACCCTAACCATAACCATAACCCTTACCCTAACCCTAACCCAAACCCTAAACCTAACCCTAACCCTAACCCTAACCCTAACCTCTAACCCTACCCCTAACCCAACCCTAACCGTAACCCCAACCTTAACCATTACCCTAACCCTAACCCAAACCCTAACCCTAACACTAACCCTAACCCAAACCCTAACCCAAACCCTAACCCTAACCCTAACCCTAACGCTAACCCTAACCCCTAACGCTAAACCTAACCTAAACCCTAACCTAACCCTAACCCTAACCCTAACCTGAACCCTAACCCTAACCCTAACCCTCACACAAACTTTAACCAAACCCTAACCCTAACACTAACCATAACCCCAACACTAACCCTAACCCTAACCCTAACCCTAAACCTCACTCTAATCCTAACCCTAACTCCTAACCCTGACCCTAACTCTACCCTATTCCTAACCCTAACCCTTACCATAACCCTTACCCTAACCATAACAGAAACCCTAACCCTAACCCTAACCCTAATCCTAACCCTAAACCAAACCCTAACCCTAACCCTAACACTAACGCTAACCGTAACCCCTAACCGTAACCCTAACCCTAACCCTACCCTAACCCTAACCCTAACCCTAACCCTAACCCTAACCATAACCTTAACCCTAACGTAAACCCTAAGCCTAACCCAACCCTAACACTAACCCTAACCCTAATTCTACCTCTAACCCTAACGCAAACCCTAACCCTAACCCTAACCCTAACCTAACCCAAACCGTAACCCTAAACCTAACCCTAACCCTAACCGTAACCCTAACCCTAACACTAACCCTTACCCTAACGCTAACACTAACCCTAACGCCTAACCCTAACCCTAAGCCTAACTCTACCCTAACCCAATCCCTAACCATAACACTAACCCTAACACTAACCCTAACACTAACTCTAACCTAACGCAAACCCTAACCCTAACCCTAAACCTAACCTTAACCCTAACCGTAACCCTAACCCTAACCCTAACCCTAACCCTTACCCTAACCCTAACCCAAACCCTAACCCTATCCCTAACACTAACCCTAACCCTAACCCTTACTCTAACACTTACCTTAACTCCTAACCCTAACCCTAACCCTACCCTAAACCTAACCCTAACCCTAACGCAACCCTAACCCTAACCCTAAGCCTAAACCTAACACTAACACTAAACCCTAACCCTAACCCTAACACTTACCCTAACCGTAATCCAAACCCTAACCCTAACCCTAACCCAAACCCTAAAGCTAACCCTAACAGTAACATTAACCCTAACCCTAAACCCTAACCCTAACCCTAATCCTACCGTAACTCTAACCCTAACCCTAACCCTTACCCTAACCCTAATCCAAATCCTAAACCTAACTCTAACCATAACCCTAACCCAAACCGTAACCCTAACCCTAACCCTAACCCTACCCTAATCCTAACCCTAACGCTTACCCTAACCCTAACACTAGCCTTAACCCTTACCTTAACCCTAACACTAAGCGTAACTCTAACCCTAATTGTAACCCTAACCCTAACCGTAACCATAACCCTAACCCCTAATCCTAACCCTAACCCTAACCCTAACCCTAACCCTAACGCAAACCCTAACCCAAACCCTAACCCTAACACTAACCCTAACACTAACTCTAACCCTAACGCAAACCCTAAACCTAACCCTAACCCTAACCCTAACAGTAACCCTAACCCTAACCCTAACCCTAACCCTTACCCTAACTCTAACCCAAACCCTAACCCTAACCCTAACCCTAACCCTAACCCTAACCCAAACCTTAACCCTAACCCTAACCCTAACCCTAACCCTTACCCTAACCCTAACCCTAACCCTAATCCTAACCCTAACCCTAACCCTAACCCTCACCAAAACCCTAAACCTAACCCTAACCCTAACCCTAAACATAACCCTAAACCTAAACCCTAACCGTAACCCTAACCCTGCCGTAACCCTAACCCTAACCCTAACCCTTACCATAACCCTAACCCTAACCCTAACCCTAAACCCTAACCCGAACTCTAACCCTAACCCTAAATCTAAGGCTAACCGTAACCCCTAACCCTAACCCTAACCCTACCCTAACCATAACCCTAACGCTTACCCTAACCCTAACCCTAACCTGAACCCTAACCCTAACCCTAACCCTAACCCTAAGGCAAACCCTAACACTAAACCTAACACTAACCCTAACCCTAACAGTAAACCTAACTCTAAACCTAACTCTAACCCTAACCCAAATCCCTAACCTTAACACTAACCCAAAACCTAACCCTAACCCTATCCCAAACCCTAACCCTAACCATAACCCTAACCCTAACCCTAACGTAAACCCTAAGCCTAACCCAACCCTAACACTAACCCTAACCCTAATTCTAACTCTAACCCTAACGCAAATCCGAACCCTAACCCTAACCCTAACCCTAACTCTAACACTTACCCTAACCCCTAACCCTAACCCTAACCCTACCCTAAACCTAACCCTAACCCAAACCCTAACCCTAACCCTAACGCAACCCTAACCCTAACCCTAAGCCTAAACCTAACACTAACACTAAACCCTAACCCTAACCCTAACACTTACCCTAACCGTAATCTAAACCCTAACCCTAACCCTAACCCAAACCCTAACCCTAACCCTAACATTAACCCTAACCCTAAACCCTAACCCTAACCCTAACCCTACCGTAACTCTAACCCTAACCCTAACCCTTACCCTAACCCTAATCCAAACCCAAAACCTAACCCTAACCGTAACCCTAACACAAACCATAACCCTAACCCTAACCCTAAACCTAAGCCTAACCCTAACCCTAACCCTACCCTAATCCTAAACCTAACGCTTACCCTAACCCTAACCCTAACCCTAACCCTAACCCTAACACTAATTCTAACCC
>JAQJZF010000037.1:1447500-1452500 GCA_028537955.1 Microtus californicus | reverse complement strand
AACGCAAACCCTAACCCAAACCCTAACCCTAACACTAACCCTAACCCTAACACTAACCTTAAACCTCACCCTAACCCTAACCCTAACCTAACCCTAACCCTAACCCTAACCCTAACCCTAACCCTAAATCTAAGGCTAACCGTAACCCCTAACCCTAACCCTAACACTAACCCTACCCTAACCATAACCCTAACCCTAACCGTAACCCTAAGCTGAAACCCTAACCCTAACCCTAACCCTAAGGCAAACCCTAACACTAAACCTAACACTAACCCTAATCCTAACAGTAAACCTAACTCTAAACCTAACCCTAACCCTAACCCAAATCCCTAACCTTAACACTAACCCAAAACCTAACCCTAACCCTAACCCTAACCATAACCCTAACCCTAACCCTAACGTAAACCCTAAGCCTAACCCAACCCTAACACTAACCCTAATACCTAACCCGAACCCTAAGCCTAACTCTACCCTTCATACCCTAACCATAACCCTAACCCTAACCCTAACCCTAACCCTAACCCTAACCCTAACCTGAACCCTAACCCTAACCCTAACCCTAACCCTAAGGCAAACCCTAACACTAAACCTAACACTAACCCTAATCCTAACAGTAAACCTAACTCTAAACTTAACCCTAACCCTAACCCAAATCACTAACCTTAAGACTAACCCAAAACCTAACCCTAACCCTAACCCTAACCCTAACCCTAACCCTACCCTAACCCAAACCCTAACCCTAACCCAAACCCTAAACCTAACCCTAACCCTAACCCTAACCCTAACGCAAACCCTAACCCTAACACTAAACCCTAAACCTAACCCTAACCAGAACTCAAACCCTTACCCTAACCCTAACCCAAACCCAAACTCTAACCCTAACCCTAAACCTAACCCAAACCATAACCCTAACCCTCACCCTAACCCTAACCCTAACCCCAAACCCTAACCCTAACCCTAACTGTTACCCTAACCCTAACCATAAACCTAACCCTAACTCTAACGCTAACCCTAACCCCTAACCCTAACCATAACCCTAACCCTACTCTAACCCAAACCCTAAACCTAACCCTAACCCTAACACTAATCATAACCCTAAACCTAACCCTAAACCTAACCCCTAACCCTAACCCTAACGCAAACCCTAACCCTAACCCTAATCCTAACCCTAAACCTTACCCTAAACCTAACCCAAACCCTAACCCTAACACTAACCCAAACCCAAACCCTAACCCTAACCCTAAACCTAACCCAAACCGTAACCCTAACCCTCACCCTAACCCTAAACCTAACCCTAAACCCTAACCCTAACTGTTACCCTAACCCTAACCATAAACCTAACCCTAACCCTAACCCTAACCCTAACCCTAACCCTAAACCTAACCCAAACCCTAACCCTAACACTAACCCAAACCCAAACCCTAACCCTAACCCTAAACCTAACCCAAACCGTAACCCTAACCCTCACCCTAACCCTAACCCTAACCCTAAACCCTAACCCTAACTGTTACCCTAACCCTAACCATAAACCTAACCCTAACCCTAACGCTAACCCAAACCCCTAACCCAAACCATAACCCTAACCCTACTCTAACCCAAACCCTAAACCTAACCCTAACCCTAACACTAATCCTAACCCTAAACCTAACCCTAAACCTAACCCCTAACCCTAACCCTAACCCTAACGCAAACCCTAACCCTAACCCTAATCCTAACCCTAAACCTTACCCTAACCCTAACCCAAATTCTAACCCTAACCCTAACCCTAACCCTTACTCAAATCCTAACCCTAACCCTAACCCTAACCCTAAACCCTAACCCTAACCCTAACCATAACCCTACCCTAACCCTAACCCTAACCCATACCCTAACCCTAACCCTAACGCTAACCCTAACCCCTAACGCTAACCCTAACCCTAACCCTAACCTTAACCCTAACCCTAACCCTAACCCTAACCCTAAACTGAACCCTAACCCTAACCCTAACCCTAATCCTAACCCTAACCCTAACGCAAACCCTAACCCAAACCCTAACCCTAAAACTAACCCTAACACTAACCCTAAACCTCACCCTAACCCTAACCCTAACCCTAACCCTAACCCTAACCCTTACCCTAACCCTAACCCTAACCCTAACCCTAACTCTAAACTTAACCCTAACCCTAACCCAAATCCCTAACCTTAAGACTAACCCAAAACCTAACCCTAACCCTAACCCTTACCTTAACCCTAACCCTAACCCTAACCCTAACCCTAACCCTACCCTAACCATAACCCTAACCCTAACCCAAACCTTAACCCTAACCTGAACCCTAACCCTAACCCTAACCCTAACCCTAACCCTAAGGCAAACCCTAACACTAAACCTAATACTAACCCTAACGCTAACAGTAAACCTAACTCTAAACCTAACCCTAACCCTAAACCAAATCCCTAACCTTAACACTAACCCAAAACCAAACCCTAACCCTAACCCTAACTCTAACCCTAACCATAACCCTAACCCAAACCCTAACGTAAACGCTAAGGCTAACCCAACCCTAACACTAACCCTAACCTTAATTCTAACTCTAACCCTAACGCAAACCCTAACCCTAACCCTAATCCTAACCCTAACTCTAACCCTAACCCTAACCCTAACCTAACCCAAAACGTAACCCAAACCCTAAACCTAACCCTAAACCTAACCCAAACCATAACCCTAACCCTCACCCTAACCCTAAACCTAACCCTAAACCCTAACCCTAACCCTAACCCTAACTGTAACCCTAACCCTAACCATAAACCTAACCCTAACCCTAACGCTAACCCTAACCCCTAACCCTAACCATAACCCTAACCCTACTCTAACCCAAACCCTATACCTAACCCTAACCCTAACACTAATCCTAACCCTAAACCTCACCCTAACCCTAACCCTAACCCTAACCCTAACCCTAACCCTAACCCTAACCCTTACCCTAACCCTAACCCTAACCCTAACCCTAACTCTAAACTTAACCCTAACCCTAACCCAAATCCCTAACCTTAAGACTAACCCAAAACTTAACCCTAACCCTAACCCTTACCTTAACCCTAACCCTAACCCTAACCCTAACCCTAACCCTACCCTAACCATAACCCTAACCCTAACCCAAACCTTAACCCTAACCTGAACCCTAACCCTAACCCTAACCCTAACCCTAACCCTAAGGCAAACCCTAACACTAAACCTAATACTAACCCTAACGCTAACAGTAAACCTAACTCTAAACCTAACCCTAACCCTAAACCAAATCCCTAACCTTAACACTAACCCAAAACCAAACCCTAACCCTAACCCTAACTCTAACCCTAACCATAACCCTAACCCTAACCCTAACGTAAACGCTAAGGCTAACCCAACCCTAACACTAACCCTAACCTTAATTCTAACTCTAACCCTAACGCAAACCCTAACCCTAACCCTAATCCTAACCCTAACTCTAACCCTAACCCTAACCCTAACCTAACCCAAAACGTAACCCAAACCCTAAACCTAACCCTAAACCTAACCCAAACCATAACCCTAACCCTCACCCTAACCCTAAACCTAACCCTAAACCCTAACCCTAACCCTAACCCTAACTGTAACCCTAACCCTAACCATAAACCTAACCCTAACCCTAACGCTAACCCTAACCCCTAACCCTAACCATAACCCTAACCCTACTCTAACCCAAACCCTATACCTAACCCTAACCCTAACACTAATCCTAACCCTAAACCTAACCCTAAACCTAACCCCTAACCCTAACCCTAACCCTAACGCAAACCCTAACCCTAACCCTAATCCTAAACCTAAACCTTACCCTAACCCTAACCCAAACCCTAACCCTAAACCTAACCCAAACCCAAACCCTAACCCTAACCCTAAACCTAACCCAAACCGTAACCCTAACCCTCACCCTAACCCTAACCCTAACCCTAAACCCTAACCCTAACTGTAACCCTAACCCTAACCATAAACCTAACCCTAACCCTAATGCTAACCCTAACTCCTAACCCTAACCATAACCCTAACCCTACTCTAACCCAAACCCTAAACCTAACCCTAACCCTAACACTAATCCTAACCCTAAACCTAACCCTAAACCTAACCCCTAACCCTAACCCTAACCCTACCGCAAACCCTAACCCTAACCCTAATCCTAACCCTAAACCTTACCCTAACCCTAACCCAAATCCTAACCCTAACCCTAACCCTAACCCTAACCCAAATCCTAACACTAACCCTAACCCTAACCCTAAACCCTAACCCTAACCCTAACCATAACCCTACCCTAACCCTAACCCTAACCCATACCCTAACCCTAACCCTAACCATAACCCTACCCTAACCCTAACCCTAACCCATACCCTAACCCTAACCCTAACGCTAACCCTAACCCCTAACGCTAACCCTAACCCTAACCCTAACCTAACCCTAACCCTAACCCTAACCCTAACCCTAACCCTAAAATGAACCCTAACCCTAACCTTAAACCTAACCCTAACGCAAACCCTAACCCAAACCCTAACCCTAAAACTAACCCTAACACTAACCCTAAACCTCACCCTAACCCTAACCCTAAACCTTACCCTAACTCTAACCCTAACCCTAACCCTTACCCTAACCCTAACCCAAACCCTATAGCTAACCCTAACCCTAACCCTAACCCAAATCCTAACCCTAACCCTAACCCTAAATCTAAGGCTAACCCTAACCCCTAAACCTAACCCTAACCCTAACCCTAACCCTAACCCTACCCTAACCATAACCCTAACCCTAACCCAAACCTTAACCCTAACCTGAACCCTAACCCTAACCCTAACCCTAACCCTAACCCTAACCCTAACCCTCAGGCAAACCCTAACATAAACCTAACACTAACCCTAACCCTAACAGTAAACCTAACTCTAAATCTAAACCTAACCCTAAACCAAATCCCTAACCTTAACACTAACCCAAAACCAAACCCTAACCCTAACCCTAACTCTAA
>JAQJZF010000037.1:1427500-1437500 GCA_028537955.1 Microtus californicus | reverse complement strand
TAACCCTTACCATAAACCTTACCCTAACCCTAACCCAAACCCTAACCCTAACCTTAACCTGAACCCTAACCCTAACCCTAACGCAAACCCTAACCCTAACCCTAACACTAATCCTAACACTAACGCTAACCCTAACAGTAACCCTAAACCTAAACCTAAACCTAACCCTAACCCTAACCCTAACCCTAACCCTAAAACCTAACTCTAACCCTAACCCTAACCATAACCCTAACCCTAACACTAAATCTAACCCTAACACTAACCACTGTTCTAAATTCTAACAATACTTTGATAAATCCCAAACAACGCATCTTCTTTTCACCGAAACACATCTCTTTTTCTAACAAAAGCATTTCATGAAATACGTACACTTTCAAAAGAACGAGACTATCTTTCAATGTAAAGCTTCTAAGGGGAAGAGGAACAATATTCTCAATTCTAACAATACTTTGACATATCACAAACAACGAATCTTCTTTTCACAGAAACACGTCTGTGTTTCTCACAAAAGCATTTCATGAAATTCATACACTTTCATAAGACGAGATTATCTTTCAAAGTAAAGCTTCTAAGCGGAAGAGGAACACTGTTCTCAATTCTAACAATACTGTGAAACATCCCACACAACGAATCTTCTTTTCAATCACGTCTACGTTTCTTACAAAAGCATTTCATGAAATTCATACACTTTCAGATGAATGTGAATATCTCTCAAAGTAAAGCTTCTAAACAGAAGAGGAACACTGATCTCAATTCTAACAATACTTTGATACATCCCAATCAACGAATCTTCTTTTCAAAGAAACACGTCTGTGTTTCTTACAAAAGCATTTCATGAAATTCATACACTTTCAAAAGAACGAGATTATCTTTCAAAGTAAAGTTTCTTAGGGGAAGAGTAAAACTCTTCTAAATTCTTTTTTTTTAATCCTAACCCTAACCCTAACCATAAACCCTGACCCTAACCCTAACCCTAACCGTAACTGTAAAACTAACCCTAACCCTTACCCTAACCCTAACCCAAACCCTAACGCTAACCCTAACCCTAACCCTAACCCTAACCCCTAACCCTAACCCTAACCGTACCCGTAACCCTAAACCTAACCCTAACCATAACCATAACCCTTACCCTAACTCTAACCCAAACCGTAACCATAACCCTAACCCTAACCCAAACCCTAACCCTAACCCAAACCCTAACGCTAACCCTAACCCTAACCCTAACCCTAACCCTAACCCTTACCCTAACTCTAACCCAAACCGTAACCGTAACCCTAACCCTAACCCAAACCCTAAACCTAACCCTAACCCTAACCCTAACCCTTACCCTAAGCATAACCCTAACCCTAACCCTAACGCTAAACCTAACCTAAACCCTAACCTAACCCTAACCCTAACCCTAACCTGAACCCTAACCCTAACCCTAACCCTCACACAAACCCTAACCAAACCCTAAACCTAACACTAACCATAACCCCAACACTAACCCTAACCCTAACCCTAACCCTAAACCTAACCCTAATCCTAACCCTAACTCCTAACCCTGACCCTAACTCTACCCTATTCCTAACCCTAACACTTACCATAACCCTAACCCTAACCCTAACCCAAACCCTAACCCTAACCCTAACCCTAAACCAAACCCTAACCCTAACCCTAACCCTAACACTAACGCTAAACGTAACCCCTAAACCTAACCCTAACCCTAACCATAACCCTAACCCTAACCCTAAACCCTAACCCTAACCCTAACCCTAACCCTAACCCTAACCGTACCCGTAACCCTAAACCTAACCCTAACCATAACCATAACACTTACCCTAACTCTAACCCAAACCCTAACCGTAACCCTAACCCTAACCCAAACCCTAAACCTAACCCTAATCCTAACCCTAATCCTAACCCCTAACCCTACCCCTAACCCAACCCTAACCGTAACACCAACCTTAACCATTACCCTAACCCTAACCCAAACCCTAACCCTAACACTAACCCTAAACCAAACCCTAGCCCAAACCCTAACCCTAACCCTAACCCTAACACTAACCCTAAACCATAACGCTAACCCTAACCTAAACCCTAACCTAACCCTAACCCTAACCTGAACCCTAACCATAACCCTCACGCAAACCCTAACCAAACCCTAACCCTAACACTAACCATAACCCCAACACTAACCCTAACCCTAACCCTAACCCTAAACCTCACTCTAATCCTAACCCTAACTCCTAACCCTGACCCTAACTCTACCCTATTCCTAACCCTAACCCTTACCATAACCCTTACCCTAACCATAACAGAAACCCTAACCCTAACCCTAACCCTAATCCTAACCCTAAACCAAACCCTAACCCTAACCCTAACACTAACGCTAACCGTAACACCTAACCCTAACCCTAACCCTAACCCTACCCTAACCATAACCCTAACCCTAACCCTTACCCTAACCATAACCCTAACCCTAACCCTAACGCAAACCCTAACCCTAACCCTAACTGTAACCCTAACCGTAACCCTAACTCTAACCCAAAATCTAACCCAAACCCTAACCCTAACGCTAAGCCTAACCCTAACCCTTACCATAACCCTTACCCTAACCCTTACCCTAACCCTAACCCAAACCCTAACGCTAACCCTAACCCTAACCCTAACCCTAACCCTAACTCTACCCTATTCCTAACCCTAACCCTTACCATAACCCTTACCCTAACCATAACAGAAACCCTAACCCTAACCCTAACCCTAATCCTAACCCTAACCCTAACCCTAACACTAACCCTAACCCTAAACCTAACCGTAACCCCTAACCCTAACCCTAACCCTAACCCTACCCTAACCATAACCCTAACCCTTACCTTAACCCTAACCCTAACCTCAACCCTAACCCTAACCCTAACCCTAAGGCAAACCCTAACACTAAACCTAACACTAACCCTAACCCTAACAGTAAACCTAACTCTAATCCTAACCCTAACCCTAACTCAAATCCCTAACCTTAACACTAACCCAAAACCTAAACCTAACACTAACCCTAACCCTAACCCTAACCCTAACCCTAACCTAACCCAAACCGTAACCCTAAACCTAACCCTAACCCTTACCGTAACCCTAACCCTAACACTAACCCTTACCCTAACGCTAACACTAACCCTAACGCTTAACACTAACCCTAAGCCTAACTCTACCCTAACCCAATCCCTAACCATAACACTAACCCTAACACTAACCCTAACACTAACTCTAACCCTAACGCAAACCCTAACCCTAACCCTAACCCTAACCCTAACCCTAACCGTAACCCTAACCCTAACCCTAACCCTAACCCTAACCCTTACCCTAACCCTAACCCAAACCCTAACCCTAACCCTAACCCTAACCCTAACTCTAACACTTACCTTAACTCCTAAACCTAACCCTAACCCTACCCTAAACCTAACCCTAACCCTAACCCTAACGCAACCCTAACCCTAACCCTAAGCCTAAACCTAACACTAACACTAAACCCTAACCCTAACCCTAACACATACCCTAACCGTAATCCAAACCCTAACCCTAACCCTAACCCAAACCCTAAAGCTAACCCTAACCCTAACATTAACCCTAACCCTAAACCCTAACCCTAACCCTAATCCTACCGTAACTCTAACCCTAACCCTAACCCTTACCCTAACCCTAATCCAAATCCTAAACCTTACCCTAACCGTAACCCTAACCCAAACCGTAACCCTAACCCTAACCCTAACCCTACCCTAATCCTAACCCTAACGCTTACCCTAACCCTAACACTAGCCTTAACCCTAACCCTAACCCTAACACTAAGCGTAACTCTAACCCTAATTGTAACCCTAACCCTAACCGTAACCCTAACCCTAACCCCTAATCCTAACCCTAATCGTAACCCTAACCCTATCCCTAACACTAACCCTAACCCCTAACCCTAACCCTAAGACTAACTCTACCCTAACCCAAACCCTTACCATAAACCTAACCCTAACACTAACCCTAACACTAACTCTAACCCTAACGCAAACCCTAAACCTAACCCTAACCCTAACCCTAACAGTAACCCTAACCCTAACCCTAACCCTAACCCTTACCCTAACTCTAACCCAAACCCTAAACCTAATCCTAACCCTAACCCTAACCCAAACCTTAACCCTAAACCTAACCCTAACCCTAACCCTAACCCTTACCCTAACCCTAACCCTAACCCTAACCCTAATCCTAACCCTAACCCTAACCCTAACCCTCACCAAAACCCTAAACATAACCCTAACCCTAACCCTAAACATAACCCTAAACCTAAACCCTAACCGTAACCCTAACCCTACCGTAACCCTAACCCTAACCCTAACCCTTACCATAACCCTAACCCTAATCCACACCCTAACCCTAACCCTAAACCCTAACCCGAACTCTAACCCTAACCCTAAATCTAAGGCTAACCGTAACCCCTAACCCTAACCCTAACCCTACCCTAACCATAACCCTAACGCTTACCCTAACCTTAACCCTAACCTGAACCCTAACCCTAACCCTAACCCTAACCCTAAGGCAAACCCTAACACTAAACCTAACACTAACCCTAACCCTAACAGTAAACCTAACTCTAAACCTAACTCTAACCCTAACCCAAATCCCTTACCTTAACACTAACCCAAAACCTAACCCTAACCCTATTCCAAACCCTAACCCTAACCATAACCCTAACCCTAACCCTAAAGTAAACCCTAAGCCTAACCCAACCCTAACACTAACCCTAACCCTAATTCTAACTCTAACCCTAACGCAAATCCTAACCCTAACCCCTAACCCTAACCCTAACCCTAACTCTAACACTTACCCTAACCCCTAACCCTAACCCTAACTCTAACCCTACCCTAAACCTAACCCTAACCCAAACCCTAACCCTAACCCTAACGCAACCCTAAACCTAACCCTAAGCCTAAACCTAACACTAACACTAAACCCTAACCCTAACCCTAACACTTACCCTAACCGTAATCCAAACCCTAACCCTAACCCTAACCCAAACCCTAACCCTAACCCTAACATTAACCCTAACCCTAAACCCTAACCCTAACCCTAACCCTACCGTAACTCTAACCCTAACCCTAACCCTTACCCTAAACCTAATCCAAACCCTAACCCTAACCCTAACCCTAACCCTAACCCTAACACTAATTCTAACCCTAACACAAACCCTAACCCTAACCCTAATCCTAACCCTAACCCTAACTAACCGTAACCCTAACCCTAACCGTAACCCTAACCCTAACCCTAACCCTAAGCCTAACCCTAACTGACCCTAACCTTAACCCTAACCCTAACCCTAACCCTAAACTGAACCCTAACCCTAACCCTAACCCTAACGCAAACCCTAACCCAAACCCTAACCCTAACACTAACCCTAACCCTAACACTAACCTTAAACCTCACCCTAACCCTAACCCTAACTCTAACCCTAACTCTAACCCTTACCCTAACCCTAACCAAAACCCTATAGCTAACCCTAACCCTAACCCAAATCCTAACCCTAAACCTAACCCTAAATCTAAGGCTAATCGTAACCCCTAACCCTAACCCTAACCCTAACCCTACCCTAACCATAACCCTAACTTTTACCCGAACCCTAACCCTAACCTGAACCCTAAACCTAACCCTAACCCTAAGGCAAACCCTAACACTAAACCTAACACTAACCCTAACCCTAACAGTAAACCTAAATCTAAACCTAACCCTAACCCTTACCCAAATCCCTAACCTTAACACTAACCCAAAACCTAACCCTAACCCTAACCCTAACCATAACCTTAACCCTAACCCTAACGTAAACCCTAAGCCTAACCCAACCCTAACACTAACCCTAACCCTAATTCTAACTCTAACCCTAACCCTAACCCTAACCCTAATCCTAACCCTAACCCTAATCCTAACCCTAACCCTAACCCTTACCCTAACCCTAACACTAACCCTAACCCCTAACCCTAACCCTAAGCCTAACTCTACCCTAACCCAATCCCTAACCATAACCCTAAACCTAACACTAACCCTAACACTAACTCTAACTCTAACGCAAACCCTAACCCTAACACTAACCCTAACCCTAAACCTAACCGTAAACCTAAACCTAACCCTAACCCTAACCCTAACCCTAACGTAACTCTAACGCTAACCCTAACCCTTACCCTAACCCTAATCCAAACCCTAAACCTAACCCTAACCGTAACCCTAACCCAAACCGTAACCCTAACCCTAAGCCTAACCCTAACCCTAACCCTACCCTAATCCTAACCCTAACGCTTACCCTAACCCTAACACTAACCCTAACCCTAACCCTAATCCTAACACTAAGCGTAACTCTAACCCTAACTGTAACCCTAACCCTAACCGTAACCCTAACCCTAACCCCTAATCCTAACCCTAATCCTAACCCTAACCATAACCCTAACACTAACCCTAACCCCTAACCCTAACCCTAAGCCTAACTCTACCCTAACCCAAACCCTTCCCATAACCCTAACCCTAAAACTAACCCTAACCCTAACCTTAACCCTAACCCTTACCCTAACCCTAACCCTTACCATAACCCTAACCCTAACCCTAACCCTAACCCTAACCCTAACACTAACCCTAAACCCTAACCCTAACCCTAAATCTAAGGCTAACCGTAACACCTAACCCTAACCCTAACCATAACCCTACCCTAACCATAACCCTAACCCTTACCCTAACCCTAACCCTAACCTGAACCCTAACCCTAACCCTAACCCTAACCCTAACCCTAAGGCAAACCCTAACACTAAACCAAACACTAACCCTAACCCTAACAGTAAACCTAACTCTAAACCTAACCCTAACCCTAACCCAAATCCCTAACCTTAACACTAACCCAAAACCTAACCCTAACCATAACCCTAACCTTAACCCTAACCATAACCCTAACCCTAACCCTATCGTAAACCCTAACCTAACCCAACCCTAACACTAACCCTAAACCTAATTCTAACTCTAACCCTAACGCAAAACCTAACCCTAACCCTAATCCTAACCCTAACCTAACCCAAACCGTAACCCTAACCCTAACCCTAACCCTAACCCTAACACTTACCCTAACCCTAACACTAACCCTAACCCCTAACCCTAACCCTAAGCCTAACTCTACCCTAACCCAATCCCTAACCATTACCCTAACCCTAACACTAACCCTAACACTAACTCTAACCCTAACGCAAACCCTAACCCTAACCATAACCCTAACCGTAACCCTAAACCTAACCCTAACCCTAACCCTTACCCTAACCCTAACCCAAACCCTAACCCTAAGCCTAACTCTACCCTAACCCAATCCCTAACCCTAACCCTAACTCTAACACTTACCCTAACCCCTAACCCTAATCCTAACCGTAACCCTAACCTAAACCTAACCCTAACCCAAACCCTAACACTAACCCTAACGCAACCCTAACCCTAACCCTAAGCCTAAACCTAACACTAACACTAAACCCTAACCCTAACCCTAACACTTACCCTAACCGTAATCCAAACCCTAACCCAAACCCTAACCCTAACACTAACCCTAACCCTAACACTAACCTTAAACCTCACCCTAACCCTAACCCTAACTCTAACCCTAACTCTAACCCTTACCCTAACCCTAACCAAAACCCTATAGCTAACCCTAACCCTAACCTAAATCCTAACCCTAAACCTAACCCTAAATCTAAGGCTAATCGTAACCCCTAACCCTAACCCTAACCCTACCCTAACCATAACCCTAACTTTTACCCGAACCCTAACCCTAACCTGAACCCTAAACCTAACCCTAACCCTAAGGCAAACCCTAACACTAAACCTAACACTAACCCTAACCCTAACAGTAAACCTAAATCTAAACCTAACCCTAACCCTTACCCAAATCCCTAACCTTAACACTAACCCAAAACCTAACCCTAACCCTAACCCTAACCATAACCTTAACCCTAACCCTAACGTAAACCCTAAGCCTAACCCAACCCTAACACTAACCCTAACCCTAATTCTAACTCTAACCCTAACCCTAACCCTAACCCTAATCCTAACCCTAACCCTAATCCTAACCCTAACCCTAACCCTTACCCTAACCGTAACACTAACCCTAACCCCTAACCCTAACCCTAAGCCTAACTCTACCCTAACCCAATCCCTAACCATAACCCTAAACCTAACACTAACCCTAACACTAACTCTAACTCTAACGCAAACCCTAACCCTAACACTAACCCTAACCCTTAACCTAACCGTAAACCTAAACCTAACCCTAACCCTAACCCTAACCCTAACGTAACTCTAACGCTAACCCTAACCCTTACCCTAACCCTAATCCAAACCCTAAACCTAACCCTAACCGTAACCCTAACCCAAACCGTAACCCTAACCCTAAGCCTAACCCTAACCCTAACCCTACCCTAATCCTAACCCTAACGCTTACCCTAACCCTAACACTAACCCTAACCCTAACCCTAATCCTAACACTAAGCGTAACTCTAACCCTAACTGTAACCCTAACCCTAACCGTAACCCTAACCCTAACCCCTAATCCTAACCCTAATCCTAACCCTAACCATAACCCTAACACTAACCCTAACCCCTAACCCTAACCCTAAGCCTAACTCTACCCTAACCCAAACCCTTCCCATAACCCTAACCCTAAAACTAACCCTAACCCTAACCTTAACCCTAACCCTTACCCTAACCCTAACCCTTACCATAACCCTAACCCTAACCCTAACCCTAACCCTAACCCTAACCCTAACCCTAAACCCTAACCCTAACCCTAAATCTAAGGCTAACCGTAACACCTAACCCTAACCCTAACCCTAACCCTACCCTAACCATAACCCTAACCCTTACCCTAACCCTAACCCTAACCTGAACCCTAACCCTAACCCTAATCCTAACCCTAACCCTAAGGCAAACCCTAACACTAAACCAAACACTAACCCTAACCCTAACAGTAAACCTAACTCTAAACCTAACCCTAACCCTAACCCAAATCCCTAACCTTAACACTAACCCAAAACCTAACCCTAACCATAACCCTAACCTTAACCCTAACCATAACCCTAACCCTAACCCTAACGTAAACCCTAACCTAACCCAACCCTAACACTAACCCTAAACCTAATTCTAACTCTAACCCTAACGCAAAACCTAACCCTAACCCTAATCCTAACCCTAACCTAACCCAAACCGTAACCCTAACCCTAACCCTAACCCTAACCCTAACCCTTACCCTAACCCTAACACTAACCCTAACCCCTAACCCTAACCCTAAGCCTAACTCTACCCTAACCCAATCCCTAACCATTACCCTAACCCTAACACTAACCCTAACACTAACTCTAACCCTAACGCAAACCCTAACCCTAACCATAACCCTAACCGTAACCCTAAACCTAACCCTAACCCTAACCCTTACCCTAACCCTAACCCAAACCCTAACCCTAAGCCTAACTCTACCCTAACCCAATCCCTAACCCTAACCCTAACTCTAACACTTACCCTAACCCCTAACCCTAATCCTAACCGTAACCTTAACCTAAACCTAACCCTAACCCAAACCCTAACACTAACCCTAACGCAACCCTAACCCTAACCCTAAGCCTAAACCTAACACTAACACTAAACCCTAACCCTAACCCTAACACTTACCCTAACCGTAATCCAAACCCTAACCCTAACCCTAACCCAAAACTTAACCCTAACCCTAACCCTAACCCTAACTCTAACACTTACCGTAACCCCTAACCCAAACCTTAACCCTAACCCAATCCCTAAACCTAACCCTAACCCTAACCCTAACGCAAACCCTAACCCTAACCCTAAGACTAAACCCTAAACCTAACCCTAACCCTAACCCAGACCTTACCCTAACCGTAATCCAAACCCTAACCCTAACCCTAACCCTAACCCTAACCCAAATCCTAAACCTAACCCTAACCCTGACCCTAACCCTAAC
>JAQJZF010000037.1:1407500-1412500 GCA_028537955.1 Microtus californicus | reverse complement strand
GACCCTAACCATAACCCTAACCCTAAACCCTAACCCTAACCCTAACCCTAACCATAAACCTAACTCTAAGGGGAAGAGGAACACTGTTCTAAACTCTTTTTTTTAACCCTAACCCTAACCCTAACCCTAACCCTAACCCTACCCTAAACCTAACCCTAACCCTAACCATAACCCTAACCCTAAGCCAAACCCTAACCCTAACCCTAACCCTAACCCAAACACTAACATTAACCCTAACCCTAACCCTAACCCTAAACCTAACACTAACCCTAACCCCTAACCCTAACCATAACCCTAACCCTACCCTAACCCAAACCCTAACCCTAACCCAAACCCTAAAACTAACCCTAACCCTAACCCTATCCCTAATGCAAATCCTAACCCTAACCCTAACACTAAACCCTAAACCGAACCCTAACCCTAACCCAAACCCTTACCCTAACCGTAATCCAAACCCTAACCCAAACCCTAACCCTAACCCTAACCCAAACCCTAAACCTAACCCTAACCCTAACCCTGACGCTAACCCTCACCCTAAACCCTAACCCTAACCCTAACCCTACCGTAACCCTAACCCTAACCCTAACCCTTACCATAACCCTAACCCAAACCCTAACCCTAACCCTAACCCTAACCCTACCCTAACCCTAACCCTTACCCTAACCCTAACACTAACCCTAACCCTAACCCTAGCCCTAACGCAAACCCTACCCTAACCCCAACCCTAAAACTAACCCTAACCCTAACCCTAACCCTAACCCTAACACTAACACTAACAGTAACCCTAAACCTAACCATACCGCATACCCTAACCCTAACCCTAACACTAATCCTAACCCTAACCCTAACCCTAAACCTAACCCTAACACTAACCCTAATCCTAACCGTAACCCTAACCACTGTTCTAAATTCTAACAATACTTTGATACATCCCAAACAACGGATCTTCTTTTCACCGAAACACGTCTCTGTTTCTAACAAAAGCATTTCATGAAACTCATACACTTTCAAAAGAACGAGACTATCTTTCAAAGTAAAGCTTCTAAGGGGAAGAGGAACACTATTCTCAATTCTAACAATACTTTGATACATCCCAAACAACGAATCTTCTTTTCAAAGAAACACGTCTGTGTTTCTTACAACAGCATTTCATGATTCATACACTTTCAAAAGAACGAGATTATATTTCAAAGTAAAGCTTCTTAGGGGAAGAGTAACACTGTTCTTAATTCTTTTTTTTAATCCTAACCCTAACACTAACCCTAACCCTAACCATAACCCTAAACCATAAATCTAACCTTAACCCTAACTGTAACACTAACCCTAACCCTAACCCTAATCCTAAACCTAACCCTAACCCTAACCCTAAACCAAACCCTAAACCTAACCCTAATCCTAACCCTAACCCTAACCCTAAACCGAACTCTAACCCTATCCCTAACCCCTAACCCTAACCCTAACCCTAACCCTATCCTAACCGTAAGCGTAACCCTAACCCTTACCCTAACCCTAACCCAGACCATAACCATAACCCTTACCCTAACCCTAACCCAAACCATAAGCATAACCCTAACCCTACCCTAACTCTAACCCTAACCCTAACCCTAACCCTAACGCTAACCCTAACCCCTAACGCTAACCCTAACCCTAAACCTAACCTAACCCTAACCCTAACCCTAACCCTAACCCCTAACCATAACCCTAACCCTACACTAACCCTAACCCTAACGTAAACCCTAACCCTAACCCTAACCCTAACACTAACCCTAACCCTAATTCTAACTCTAACTCTAACGCAAACCCTAACCCTAACCCTAACCCTAACCCTAACCCTTACCCTAAACATAACCCAAACCCAAACCCTAACCCTAACCGTAAAACTAACCCAAACCGTAACCCTAACCCTAACCCTAACCCTAACACTTACCCTTACCCTAACGCAAACCCAAACCCTACCCCTAACCCTAACCCTAACCCTAACCCAAACCTTAACCCTAACCCTAACCCTAACCCTAACTCTAACAATTACCCTAATCCCTAACCCTAACCCTAACCCTAACCCTACCAAAACCCTAACCCTAACCCAAACCCTAACCCAACCCTAACGCAAACCCTAACCCTAACCCTAACCCTAACACTAAACCCTAACCCTAACCCTAACACTAACCCTTACCCTAACCGTAATCTAAACCCTAACCCTAACCCAAACCCTAAACCTAACCCTAACCCTAACCCTAAAATTAACCCTTAACCTAAACCCTAACCCTAACCCTACCGTAAACCTAACCCTAACCCTAACCCTTACCCTAACCCTATTCCAAACCCTAAACCTAACCCTAACCGTAACCCTAACCCAAACCGTAACCCTAACCCTAAACCTAACACTAACCCTAAGCCACACCCTAACCCTAACCCTACCCTAATCCTAACCCTAACCCTTACCCTAACCCTAACACTAACCCTAACCCTAAACCTAACACTAAGCATATACCTAACCCTAACTGTAACCCTAACCCTTACCGTAACCCTAACCGCTAATCCTAACCCTAATCCTAACCCTAACCCTAACACTAACCCTAACCCTTACCTAACCCTAAGCCTAACCCTACCCTAACCCAAACCCTAACCATAACTCTAACGCTAACCCTAACCCCTAACGCTAACCCTAACCCTAAACCTAACCTAACCTAACCCTAACCCTAACTCTAAACTGAACCCTAACCCTAACCCTAACCCTAACCATAACCCTAACCCTAACCCTAACCCTTACCCTAAACATAATCCAAACCCTAACCCTAACCCTAACCCCAACCCTAACCCAAACCTTAACCTAACCCTAACCCTAACCCTAACACTAACCCTTAACCTAACCCTAATCCAAACCCTAACCCTAACCCTAAACCTAACCCTAACCCTAACCCTAACCCTAACCCTAACCCTAACCCTAACCCTAACCCTTACCCTAACCGTAATTCATACCCTAACCCTAACCCTAATCCAAACTCTAAACCTAACCCTAACCCTAACGCTGACCCTAACACTAACCCTACCCTAAACCTAACCCTAACCCTAACCCTTACCCTAACCCTAACCCAAACCCTAACCCTAACACTTACCCTAAACATAATCCAAACCCTAACCCTAAACCTAACCCTAACCCTAACCCAAACCTTAACCCTAACCCTAACCCTTACCCTAACACTAACCCTTACCCTAACCCTAACCAAAACCCTAACCCTAACCCTAAACCTAACCCTAACCCTAACCCTAACCGTAACCCTAACCCTAACCCTTACCCTAACCGTAATCCATACCCTAACCCTAACACTAACCCAAACCCTAAACCTAAACCTAACCCTAACCCTAACACTAACACTAAACCCTAAACCTAACCCTAACCCTAACCCTAACCCTTACCCTAACCGTAATACAAACCCTAACCCTAACCCTAACCCTAACCCAAACCCTAAACCTAACCCTAACCCTAACCCTAACCATAACCCTAACCCTAAACCTGAACCGTAACCCTAACCCTACCGTAACCCTAAACCTAACCCTAACCCTTACCATAACCCTAACCCTAAGCCTAACCCTAACCCTAACCCTAACTCTATGGGGAAGAGAAACACTGTTCTAAATTCTTTTTTTAAACCCTTACCCTAACCCTAACCATAACCATACACTAAACCAAACCCTAACCCTAACCCTTACCATAACCCTAACCCTAACCCTAACCCTAACCCTAACCCTAACTCTATGGGGAAGAGATACACTGTTCTAAATTCTTTTTTTAAACCCTTATTCTAACCCTAACCATAACCCTACCCTAAACCTAACCCTAACCCTAACCCTAATCCTGACCCTAACCCTGACACAAAACCCTAACCCTAACCCTAACCCTACCGTAACCCTAACCCTAAGCCTAACCCTTACCATAACCCTAACCCAAACACTAACCCTAACCCTAACCGTAACCCTAACCCAAACACTAACCCTAACCCTAACCCTAAACCTAACTCTAACCCTTACCATAACCCTAACCCTAACCCTAACCCTAACCATAACACTAACCCTAACCCTAAACCCTAACCCTAACCCTAACCCTAACCCTAAATCTAAGGCTAACCGTAACCCCTAACTCTAACCCTAACACTAACCCTACCCTAACCATAAACCTAACCCTTTCCCTAACTCTAACTCAAACCTCAACCCTAACCCTAAACCTAACCCTAACCCTAAGGCAAACCCTAACACTAAACCAAACACTAACCCTAACCCTAACAGTAAACCTAACTCTAAACCTAATCCTAACCCAAATCCCTAACCTTAACACTAACCCAAAACCTAACCCTAACCCTAACCCTAACACTAACCCTAACCCTAACGTAAACCCTAAGCCTAACCCAACCCTAACACTAACCCTAACCCTAATTCTAACTCTAACTCTAACGCAAACCCTTACCCTAACCCTAAACCTAACCTAACCCAAACCGTAACCCTAACCCTAACCCTAACCCTAACCTTTACCCTAACCCTAAAACTAACCCTAACCCCTAACCCTAACCCAATCCCTAACCATAACCCTAACCCTAACACTAACCCTAACACTAACTCTAACCCTAACGCAAATCCTAACCCTAACCCTAACCCTAACCGTAACCCTAACCCTAAACCTAACCCTAACCCTTACCCTAACCCTAACTCAAACCCTAAACCTAACCCTAACCCTAACTCTAACACTTACCCTAACCCCTAACCCTAATCCTAACCCTAACCCTACTCTAAACCTAACCCTAACCCAAACCCTAACCCTAACCCTAACGCAACCCTAACCCTAACCCTAAGCCTAAACCTAACACTAACACTTAACCCTAACCCTAACACTAACACTTACCCTAACCGTAATCCAAACCTAACCCTAACCCTAACCCAAACCCTAAAGCTAACCCTAACCCTAACATTAACCCTAACCCTAAACCCTAACCCTAACCCTACCGTAA
>JAQJZF010000037.1:1382500-1392500 GCA_028537955.1 Microtus californicus | reverse complement strand
CCCTAATCCTAACCCTAACCCTAACCCTAACCCTAACCCTAACGCAAACCCTAACCCAAACCCTAACCCTAACACTAACCCTAACACTAACTCTAACCCTAACGCAAACCCTAAACCTAACCCTAACCCTAACCCTAACAGTAACCCTAACCCTAACCCTAACCCTAACCCTTACCCTAACTCTAACCCAAACCCTAACCCTAACCCTAACCCTAACCCTAACCCAAACCTTAACCCTAACCCTAACCCTTACCCTAACCCTAACCCTAACCCTAATCCTAACCCTAACCCTAACCCTAACCCTCACCAAAACCCTAAACCTAACCCTAACCCAAACCCTAAACATAACCCTAAACCTAAACCCTAACCGTAACCCTAACCCTACCGTAACCCTAACCCTAACCCTAACCCTTACCATAACCCTAACCCTAACCCTAACCCTAAACCCTAACCCGAACTCTAACCCTAACCCTAAATCTAAGGCTAACCGTAACCCCTAACCCTAACCCTAACCCTACCCTAACCATAACCCTAACGCTTAACCTAACCCTAACCCTAACCTGAACCCTAACCCTAACCCTAACCCTAACCCTAAGGCAAACCCTAACACTAAACCTAACACTAACCCTAACCCTAACAGTAAACCTAACTCTAAACCTAACTCTAACCCTAACCCAAATCCCTAACCTTAACACTAACCCAAAACCTAACCCTAACCCTATCCCAAACCCTAACCCTAACCATAACCCTAACCCTAACCCTAACGTAAACCCTAAGCCTAACCCAACCCTAACACTAACCCTAACCCTAATTTTAACTCTAACCCTAACGCAAATCCTAACCCTAACCCTAACCCTAACCCTAACTCTAACACTTACCCTAACCCCTAACCCTAACCCTAACCCTAACCCTACCCTAAACCTAACCCTAACCCAAACCCTAACCCTAACCCTAACGCAACCCTAACCCTAACCCTAAGCCTAAACCTAACACTAACACTAAACCCTAACCCTAACCCTAACACTTACCCTAACCGTAATCCAAACCCTAACCCTAACCCTAACCCAAACCCTAACCCTAACCCTAACATTAACCCTAACCCTAAACCCTAACCCTAACCCTAACCCTACCGTAACTCTAACCCTAACCCTAACCCTTACCCTAACCCTAATCCAAACCCAAAACCTAACCCTAACCGTAACCCTAACACAAAACATAACCCTAACCCTAACCCTAAACCTAAGCCTAACCCTAACCCTAACCCTACCCTAATCCTAAACCTAACGCTTACCCTAACCCTAACCCTAACCCTAACCCTAACACTAATTCTAACCCTAACACAAACCCTAACCCTAACCCTAATCCTAACCCTAACCCTAACTAACCGTAACCCTAACCCTAACCGTAACCCTAACCCTAACCCTAACCCTAACCCTAACCTGACCCTAACCTTAACCCTAACCCTAACCCTAACCCTAACCCTAAACTGAACCCTAACCCTAACCCTAACGCAAACCCTAACCCAAACCCTAACCCTAACACTAATCCTAACCCTAACACTAACCTTAAACCTCACCCTAACCCTAACCCTAACTCTAACCCTAACTCTAACCCTTACCCTAACCCTAACCAAAACCCTATAGCTAACCCTAACCCTAACCCAAATCCTAACCCTAACCCAAACCCTAAATCTAAGGCTAATCGTAACCCCTAACCCTAACCCTAACCCTAACCCTACCCTAACCATAACCCTAACCCTTACTCGAACCCTAACCCTAACCTGAACCCTAAACCTAACCCTAACCCTAAGGCAAACCCTAACACTAAACCTAACACTAACCCTAACCCTAACAGTAAACCTAAATCTAAACCTAACCCTAACCCTTACCCAAATCCCTAACCTTAACACTAACCCAAAACCTAACCCTAACCCTAACCCTAACCATAACCTTAACCCTAACCCTAACGTAAACCCTAAGCCTAACCCAACCCTAACACTAACCCTAACCCTAATTCTAACTCTAACCCTAACGCAAACCATAACCCTAACCCTAACCCTAACCCTAACCCTAACCTAACCCAAACCGTAACCCTAACCCTAATCCTAACCCTAACCCTAACCCTTACCCTAACCCTAACACTAACCCTAACCCCTAACCCTAACCCTAAGCCTAACTCTACCCTAACCCAATCCCTAACCATAACCCTAAACCTAACACTAACCCTAACACTAACTCTAACCCTAACGCAAACCCTAAACCTAACACTAACCCTAACCCTAAACCTAACCGTAACCCTAAACCTAACCCTAACCCTTACCCTAACCCTAACCCAAACCCTAACCCAAACCCTAACCCTAACCCTAACCATAACCCTAACTCTAACACTTACCCTAACCCCTAACCCTAACCCTACCCTAAACCTAACCCTAACCCAAACCCTAACCCTAACCCTAACGCAACCCTAACCCTAACCCTAAGCCTAAACCTAACACTAACACTAAACCCTAACCCTAACCCTAACACTTACCCTAACCGTAATCCAAACCCTAACCCTAACCCTAACCCAAACCCTAAAGCTAACCCTAACCGTAACCCTAACCCAAACCGTAACCCTAACCCTAACCCTAAGCCTAACCCTAACCCTAACCCTACCCTAATCCTAACCCTAACGCTTACCCTAACCCTAACACTAACCCTAACCCTAACCCTAATCCTAACACTAAGCGTAACTCTAACCCTAACTGTAACCCTAACCCTAACCGTAACCCTAACCCTAACCCCTAATCCTAACCCTAATCCTAACCCTAACCCTAACCCTAACACTAACCCTAACCCCTAACCCTAACCCTAAGCCTAACTCTACCCTAACCCAAACCCTTCCCATAACCCTAACCCTAAAACTAACCCTAACACTAACTCTAACCCTAACGCAAACCCTAAACCTAACCCTAACCCTAACCCTAACCGTAATCCTAACCCTAACCCTAACCCTTACCTTAACCCTAACCCAAACCCTAACACTAACCCTAACACAAACCTTAACCCTAACCCTAACCTTAACCCTAACCCTTACCCTAACCCTAACCCTTACCCTAACCCTAACCCTAACCCTAACCCTAACCCTAACCCTAAGCCTAACTCTACCCTAACCCAAACCCTTCCCATAACCCTAACTCTAAAACTAACCCTAACACTAACTCTAACCCTAACGCAAACCCTAAACCTAACCCTAACCCTAACCCTAACCGTAATCCTAACCCTAACCCTAACCCTTACCCTAACCCTAACCCAAACCCTAACCCTAACCCTAACACAAACCTTAACCCTAACCCTAACCTTAACCCTAACCCTTACCCTAACCCTAACCCTTACCATAACCCTAATCCTAACCCTAACCCTAACCCTACCCTAACCATAACCCTAACCCTTACCCTAACCCTAACCCTAACCTGAACCCTAACCCTAACCCTAACCCTAACCCTAAGGCAAACCCTAACACTAAACCAAACACTAACCCTAACCCTAACAGTAAACCTAACTCTAAACCTAACCCTAACCCTAACCCAAATCCCTAACCTTAACACTAACCAAAAACCTAACCCTAACCCTAACCCTAACCCTAACCATAACCCTAACCCTAACCCTAACGTAAACCCTAACCTAACCCAACCCTAACACTAACCCTAAACCTAATTCTAACTCTAACCCTAACGCAAGACCTAACCCTAACCCTAACCCTAACCCTAACCCTAACCTAACCCAAACCGTAACCCTAACCCTAACCCTAACCCTAACCCTTACCCTAACCCTAACACTAACCCTAACCCCTAATCCTAACCCTAAGCCTAACTCTACCCTAACCCAATCCCTAACCATTACCCTAACCCTAACACTAACCCTAACACTAACTCTAACCCTAACGCAAACCCTAACCCTAACCCTAACCGTAACCCTAACCCTAACCCTAACCCTAACCCTTACCCTAACCCTAACCCAAACCCTAACCCTAAGCCTAACTCTACCCTAACACAATCCCTAACCCTAATCCTAACTCTAACACTTACCCTAACCCCTAACCCTAATCCTAACCGTAACCCTAACCTAAACCTAACCCTAACCCAAACCCTAACCCTAACCCTAACGCAACCCTAACCCTAACCCTAAGCCTAAACCTAACACTAACACTAAACCCTAACCGTAACCCTAACACTTACCCTAACCGTAATCCAAGCCCTAACCCTTACCCTAACCCTAACACTAACCCTAACCCCTAACCCTAACCCTAAGCCTAACTCTACCCTAACCCAATCCCTAACCATAACCCTAAACCTAACACTAACCCTAACACTAACTCTAACCCTAACGCAAACCCTAACCCTAACACTAACCCTAACCCTAAACCTAACCGTAACCCTAAACCTAACCCTAACCCTTACCCTAACCCTAACCCTAAGCCTAACTCTACCCTAACCCTAACCCTAACCCTAACCCTAACCATAACCTTAACCCTAACCCTAACGTAAACCCTAAGCCTAACCCAACCCTAACACTAACCCTAACCCTAATTCTAACTCTATCCCTAACGCAAACCATAACCCTAACCCTAACCCTAACCCTAACCCTAACATAACCCAAACCGTAACCCTAACCCTAACCCTAACCCTAACCCTAACCATAACCCTAACCCTTACCCTAACCCTAACACTAACCCTAACCCCTAACCCTAACCCTAAGCCTAACTCTACCCTAACCCAATCCCTAACCATAACCCTAAACCTAACACTAACCCTAACACTAACTCTAACCCTAACGCAAACCCTAACCCTAACACTAACCCTAACCCTAAACCTAACCGTAACCCTAAACCTAACCCTAACCCTTACCCTAACCCTAACCCAAACCCTAACCCTAACCCTAACCCTAACCCTAACCATAACCCTAACTCTAACACTTACCCTAACCCCTAACCCTAACCCTACCCTAAACCTAACCCTAACCCAAACCCTAACCCTAACCCTGACGCAAACCTAACCCTAACCCTAAGCCTAAACCTAACACTAACACTAAACCCTAACCCTAACCCTAACACTTACCCTAACCGTAATCCAAACTCTAACCCTAACCCTAACCCAAACCCCAAAGCTAACCCTAACCCTAACATTAACCCTAACCCTAAACCCTAACCCTAACCCTAACCCTAACGTAACTCTAACCCTAACCCTAACCCTTTCCCTAACCCTAATCCAAACCCTAAACCTAACCCTAACCGTAACCCTAACCCAAACCGTAACCCTAACCCTAACCCTAAGCCTAACCCTAACCCTAACCCTACCCTAATCCTAACCCTAACGCTTACCCTAACCCTAACACTAACCCTAACCCTAACCCTAATCCTAACACTAAGCGTAACTCTAACCCTAACTGTAACCCTAACCCTAACCGTAACCCTAACCCAAACCCCTAATCCTAACCCTAATCCTAACCCTAACCCTAACCCTAACACTAACCCTAACCCCTAACCCTAACCCTAAGCCTAACTCTACCCTAACCCAAACCCTTCCCATAACCCTAACCCTAAAACTAACCCTAACACTAACTCTAACCCTAACGCAAACCCTAAACCTAACCCTAACCCTAACCCTAACCGTAATCCTAACCCTAACCCTAACCCTTACCCTAACCCTAACCCAAACCCTAACCCTAACCCTAACCTTAACACAAACCTTAACCCTAACCCTAACCTTAACCCTAACCCTTACCCTAACCCTAACCCTTACCATAACCCTAACCCTAACCCTAACCCTAACCCTAAACCCTAACCCTAACCCTAAATCTAAGGCTAACCGTAACACCTAACCCTAACCCTAACCCTAACCCTACCCTAACCATAACCCTAACCCTTACCCTAACCCTAACCCTAACCTGAACCCTAACCCTAACCCTAACCCTAACCCTAACCCTAACCCTAAGGCAAACCCTAACACTAAACCAAACACTAACCCTAACCCTAACAGTAAACCTAACTCTAAACCTAACCCTAACCCTAACCCAAATCCCTAACCTTAACACTAACCCAAACCCTAACCCTAACCATAACCCTAACCCTAACCCTAACCATAACCCTAACCCTAACCCTAACGTAAACCCTAACCTAACCCAACCCTAACACTAACCCTAAACCTAATTCTAACTCTAACCCTAACGCAAAACCTAACCCTAACCCTAATCATAACCCTAACCTAACCCAAACCGTAACCCTAACCCTAACCCTAACCCTAACCCTTACCCTAACCCTAACACTAACCCTAACCCCTAACCCTAACCCTAAGCCTAACTCTACCCTAACCCAATCCCTAACCATTACCCTAACCCTAACACTAACCCTAACACTAACTCTAACCCTAACGCAAACCCTAACCCTAACCCTAACCCTAACCGTAACCCTAAACCTAACCCTAACCCTAACCCTAACCGTAATCCTAACCCTAACCCTAACCCTTACCCTAACCCTAACCCAAACCCTAACCCTAACCCTAACACAAACCTTAACCCTAACCCTAACCTTAACCCTAACCCTTACCCTAACCCTAACCCTTACCATAACCCTAATCCTAACCCTAACCCTAACCCTACCCTAACCATAACCCTAACCCTTACCCTAAACCTAACCCTAACCTGAACCCTAACCCTAACCCTAACCCTAACCCTAAGGCAAACCCTAACACTAAACCAAACACTAACCCTAACCCTAACAGTAAACCTAACTCTAAACCTAACCCTAACCCTAACCCAAATCCCTAACCTTAACACTAACCAAAAACCTAACCCTAACCCTAACCCTAACCCTAACCATAACCCTAACCCTAACCCTAACGTAAACCCTAACCTAACCCAACCCTAACACTAACCCTAAACCTAATTCTAACTCTAACCCTAACGCAAGACCTAACCCTAACCCTAACCCTAACCCTAACCCTAACCTAACCCAAACCGTAACCCTAACCCTAACCCTAACCCTAACCCTTACCCTAACCCTAACACTAACCCTAACCCCTAATCCTAACCCTAAGCCTAACTCTACCCTAACCCAATCCCTAACCATTACCCTAACCCTAACACTAACCCTAACACTAACTCTAACCCTAACGCAAACCCTAACCCTAACCCTAACCGTAACCCTAACCCTAACCCTAACCCTAACCCTTACCCTAACCCTAACCCAAACCCTAACCCTAAGCCTAACTCTACCCTAACACAATCCCTAACCCTAATCCTAACTCTAACACTTACCCTAACCCCTAACCCTAATCCTAACCGTAACCCTAACCTAAACCTAACCCTAACCCAAACCCTAACCCTAACCCTAACGCAACCCTAACCCTAACCCTAAGCCTAAACCTAACACTAACACTAAACCCTAACCGTAACCCTAACACTTACCCTAACCGTAATCCAAGCCCTAACCCTTACCCTAACCCTAACACTAACCCTAACCCCTAACCCTAACCCTAAGCCTAACTCTACCCTAACCCAATCCCTAACCATAACCCTAAACCTAACACTAACCCTAACACTAACTCTAACCCTAACGCAAACCCTAACCCTAACACTAACCCTAACCCTAAACCTAACCGTAACCCTAAACCTAACCCTAACCCTTACCCTAACCCTAACCCTAAGCCTAACTCTACCCTAACCCTAACCCTAACCCTAACCCTAACCATAACCTTAACCCTAACCCTAACGCAACCCTAACCCTAACCCTAAGCCTAAACCTAACACTAACACTAAACCCTAACCCTAACCCTAACACTTACCCTAACCGTAATCCAAACCCTAACCCTAACCCTAACCCAAAACTTAACCCTAACCCTAACCCTAACCCTAACCCTAACTCTAACATTTACCGTAACCCCTAACCCAAACCTTAATCCTAACCCAATCCCTAAACCTAACCCTAACCCTAACGCAAACCCTAACCCTAACCCTAAGACTAAACCCTAAACCTAACCCTAACCCTAACCCAGACCTTACCCTAACCGTAATCCAAACCCTAACCCTAACCCTAACCCTAACCCAAATCCTAAACCTAACCCTAACCCTGACCCTAACCCTAACCCTAAACCCTAAACCTAACCCTAACCCTACCGTAAACCTAACCCTAAACCTAACCCTAACCCTTACCATAACCCTAACCCAAACCCTAACACTAACCCTAACCGTAACCCTAACCCAAATCCTAACCCTAACCCTAACCCTAACCCTAACCCTAACCCTAACCGTAACCCTAACCCTAACACTAAACCTAACCCCTAACCCTAAACCTAAGCCTAACCCTACCCTAACCCTAACCCTAACAATAACCCTAACCCTAACACTAACCCTAACCCTAACTCTAACCCTAACGCAAACCCTAACCCTAACTCTAACCCTAACCGTAACCCTAACACTAACCCTAATCCTTACCCTAACCCTAACCCAAACCCTAAACCTAACCCTAAGCTTAACCCTAACCCTAACACTACCCTAACCCTAACCCTAAACCTAACCCTAACCCTAACCCAAACCCTTACCCTAACCGTAATCCATACCCTAACCCTAAACCTAACCCAAACCCTAAACCTAACCCTAAACCTAACGCTAACCCTAACACTAACACTAAACCCTAAACCTAACTCTAAACCTAACCCTAACACTTACCCTAACCGTAATCCAAACCCTAACCCTAATCCTAACCCTAACCCTAACTCAAAACCTAAACCTAACCCTTACACTAACCCTAACCATAACCCTAACCCTAAACCCTAACCGTAACCCTAACCCTACCGTAACCCTAATCCTAACCCTAACCCTTACCATAACCCTAACCCTAACCCTAACCCTAAACCCTAACCTTAACCCTAACCCTAACCCTAACCCTAACTCTAAAAGGAAGAGGAACACTGTTCTAAACTCTTTTTTTTAACCCTAACCCTAACCCTAACCCTAACCCTACCCTAAACCTAACCCTAACCCTAAGCTTAACCCTAACCCTAACACTACCCTAACCCTAACCCTAAACCTTACCCTAACCCTAACCCAAACCCTTACCCTAACCGTAATCCATACCCTAACCCTAAACCTAACCCAAACCCTAATCCTAACCCTAAACCTAACGCTAACCCTATCACTAACACTAACACTAAACCCTAACCGTAATCCAAACCCTAACCCTAAACCAAACCCTAACCCTAACCCTAACCCTAACCCAAACACTAACCTTAACCCTAATCCTAACCCTAACCCTAACACTAACAGTAAACCTAACACTAACTCTAAACCCTAACCCTAACCCTAACCCTAACCCTAACCCTAAGCTTAACACAAATCCTAACCCTAACCCTAACCCTAAACCCTAACCCTAACCCTAATCCTAACCTAACCCTAACCCTAACCCTAACACTAACCCTAACCCTAACCCTAAACTGAACCCTAACCCTAACCCTAACCCTAACGCAAACCATAACCCAAACCCTAACCCTAACACTAACCCTAACCCTAACACTAACCTTAAACCTCACCCTAACCCTAACCCTAACCTAACCCTAACCCTAACCCTAACCCTAACCCTAACCCTAAATCTAAGGCTAACCGTAACCCCTAACCCTAACCCTAACACTAACCCTACCCTAACCATAACCCTAACCCTAACCGTAACCCAAAGCTGAAACCCTAACCCTAACCCTAACCCTAAGGCAAACCCTAACACTAAACCTAACACTAACCCTAATCCTAACAGTAAACCTAACTCTAAACCTAACCCTAACCCTAACCCAAATCCCTAACCTTAACACTAACCCAAAACCTAACCCTAACCCTAACCCTAACCATAACCCTAACCCTAACACTAACGTAAACCCTAAGCCTAACCCAACCCTAACACTAACCCTAATCCCTAACCCGAACCCTAAGCCTAACTCTACCCTAACCCATACCCTAACCATAACCCTAACCCTAAC
>JAQJZF010000037.1:1345000-1367500 GCA_028537955.1 Microtus californicus | reverse complement strand
TAACCCTAACCCTTAACCTAAGCATAACCCTAAACCTAACCCTAACGCAAACCCTAACCCTAAACCTAACCGTAACCCTAACCCTAACCCTAACTCTAACTTAAAATCTAACCCAAACCCTAACCCTAACACTAACCCTAACGCAAACCCTAACCCTAACCCTAACACTAACCCTAACACTAACCCTAACGCTAAGCCTAACCCTAACCCTAATCCTAACCTGAACCCTAACCCTAACCCTAACCTTAACCCTCACGCAAACCCTAACCAAACCCTAACCCTAACACTAACACTAACCCTAACACTAACCCTAAACCTAACCCTAACCCTAAACCTAACCCTAATCCTAACCCTAACCCCTAACCCTGACCCTAACTCTACCCTATTCCTAACCCTAACCCTTACCATAATCCTTACCCTAAAACCTAACCCAAACCCTAACCCTAACCTTAAGCTGAACCCTAACACTAACCCTAACGCAAACCCTAACCCTAACCCTAACACTAATCCTAACACTAACGCTAACCCTAACAGTAACCCTAAACCTAAACCTAAACCTAACCCTAACCCTAACCCTAACCCTAACCCTAACCCTAAAACCTAACTCTAACCCTAACCCTAACCATAACCCTAACCCTAACACTAATCCTAACCCTAACACTAACCACTGTTCTAAATTCTAACAATACTTTGATAAATCCCAAACAACGCATCTTCTTTTCACCGAAACACATCTCTGTTTCTAACAAAAGCAGTTCATGAAATACGTACACTTTCAAAAGAACGAGACTATCTTTCAAAGTAAAGCTTCTAAGGGGAAGAGGAACAATATTCTCAATTCTAACAATACTTTGACATATCCCAAACAACGAATCTTCTTTTCACAGAAACACGTCTGTGTTTCTCACAAAAGCATTTCATGAAATTCATACACTTTCATAAGACGAGATTATCTTTCAAACTAAAGCTTCTAAGCGGAAGAGGAACACTGTTCTCAATTCTAACAATACTGTGAAACATCCCACACAACGAATCTTCTTTTCAATCACGTCTACGTTTCTTACAAAAGCATTTCATGAAATTCATACACTTTCAGATGAATGTGAATATCTCTCAAAGTAAAGCTTCTAAACAGAAGAGGAACACTGATCTCAATTCTAACAATACTTTGATACATCCCAAACAACGAATCTTCTTTTCAAAGAAACACGTCTGTGTTTCTTACAAAAGCATTTCATGAAATTCATACACTTTCAAAAGAACGAGATTATCTTTCAAAGTAAAGTTTCTTAGGGGAAGAGTAAAACTCTTCTAAATTCTTTTTTTTTAATCCTAACCCTAACCCTAACCATAAACCCTGACCCTAACCCTAACCCTAACCGTAACTGTAAAACTAACCCTAACCCTTACCCTAACCCTAACCCAAACCCTAACGCTAACCCTAACCCTAACCCTAAACCTAAACCCTAACCCTAACCCTAACCCTAACCCTACCCTAACCCTAACCCTAACACTTATGCTAACCCTAACCCAAACCCTAACCCTAACCCTAAACGTAACCCAAACCCTAATCCTAACCCTAACCCTAACCCTAATCCTAACCCTAACCCTAACCCTAACCATAACCCTAACCCTAACCCTAAACCCTAATCCTAACCCTAACCCTAACCCTAACCCTAACCGTACCCGTAACCCTAACCCTAACCCTAACCATAACCATAACCCTTACCCTAACTCTAACCCAAACACTAACCGTAACCCTAACCCTAACCCAAACCCTAAACTTAACACTAACCCTAACCCTAACCCTAACCCCTAACCCTACCCCTAACCCAACCCTAACCGTAACCCCAACCTTAACCATTACCCTAACCCTAACCCAAACCCTAACCCTAACCCTAAACGTAACCCAAACCCTAATCCTAACCCTAACCCTAACCCTAATCCTAACCCTAACCCTAACCCTAACCATAAACCTAACCCTAACCCTAAACCGTAACTCTAACCCTAACCCTAACCCTAACCGTACCCGTAACTCTAAACCTAACCCTAACCATAACCATAACCCTTACCCTAACTCTAACCCAAACCGTAACCGTAACCCTAACCCTAACCCAAACCCTAAACCTAACCCTAACCCTAACCCTAACCCTAACCCTAACCTCTAACCCTACCCCTAACCCAACCCTAACCGTAACCCCAACCTTAACCATTACCCTAACCATAACCCAAACCCTAACCCTAACACTAACCCTAACCCAAACCCTAACCCAAACCCTAACCCTAACCCTAACCCTAACCCCTAACGCTAACCCTAACCTAAACCCTAACCTAAACCTAACCCTAACCTGAACCCTAACCCTAACCCTAACCCTCACGCAAACCCTAACCAAACCCTAACCCTAACACTAACCATAACCCCAACACTAACCCTAACCCTAACCCTAAACCTAACCCTAATCCTAACCCTAACTCCTAACCCTGACCCTAACTCTACCCTATTCCTAACCCTAACCCTTACCATAACCCTTACCCTAACCCTAACCCAAACCCTAACCCTAACCCTAATCCTAACCCTAAACCAAACCCTAACCCTAACCCTAACACTAACGCTAACCGTAACACCTAACCCTATCCCTAACCCTAATCCTATCCCTAACCCTAACCCTAACCATAACCCTAACCCTAACCCTAAACCCTAACCCTAACCCTAACCCTAACCGTACCCGTAACCCTAAACCTAACCCTAACCATAACCATAACACTTACCCTAACTCTAACCCAAACCCTAACCGTAACCCTAACCCTAACCCAAACCCTAAACCTAACCCTAACCCTAACACTAATCCTAACCCTAACCCCTAACCCTACCCCTAACCCAACCCTAACCGTAACCCCAACCTTAACCATTACCCTAACCCTAACCCAAACCTTAAACCTAACACTAACCCTAACCCAAACCCTAACCCAAACCCTAACCCTAACCCTAACCCTAACGCTAACCCTAACCCCTAACGCTAACCCTAACCTAAACCCTAACCTAACCCTAACCCTAACCCTAACCTGAACCCTAACCCTAACCCTCACGCAAACCCTAACCAAACCCTAACCCTAACACTAACCATAACCACAACACTAACCCTAACCCTAACCCTAACCCTAAATCTAACCCTAATCCTAACCCTAACTCCTAACCCTGACCCTAACTCTACCCTATTCCTAACCCTAACCCTTACCATAACCCTTACCCTAACCCTAACACAAACCCTAACCCTAACCCTAACCCTAATCCTAACCCTGAACCAAACCCTAACCCTAACCCTAACCCTAACACTAACGCTAACCGTAACCCCTAACCCTAACCCTAACCCTAACCCTACCCTAACCATAACCCTAACCCTAACCCTTACCCTAACCATAACCCTAACCCTAACCCTAACGCAAACCCTAACCCTAACCCTAACTGTAACCCTAACCCTAACCATGAATCTAACCCAAAATCTAACCCAAACCCTAACCCTAACACTAACCCTAACGCTAAGCCTAACCCTAACCCTAATCCTAACCTGAACCCTAACCCTAACCTTAACCCTCACGCAAACCCTAACCAAACCCTAACCCTAACACTAACACTAACCCTAACCCTAACACTAACCCTAAACCTAACCCTAACCCTAAACCTAACCCTAATCCTAACCCTAACCCCTAACCCCTAACCCTGACCCTAACTCTACCCTATTCCTAACCCTAACACTTACCATAACCCTTACCCTAACCCTAACCCAAACCCTAACCCTAACCCTAACCCTAATCCTAAACCTAAACCAAACCGTAACCCTAACCCTAACCCTAACACTAACGCTAAACGTAACCCCTAACCCTAACCCTAACCCTAACCCTACCCTAACCATAACCCTAACCCTAACCCTAACCCTAACCTGAACCCTAACCCTAACCCTAAGGCAAACCCTAACCCTAACACTAACCCTAACCCTAACCCTAACCCTAACAGTAACCCTAAACCTAAACCTAACCCTAACCCTAACCCTAATCCCTAACCTTAACCCTAACCCAAACCCTTACCCTAACCATAACCTTAACCCTAACCCTTAACCTAAGCATAACCCTAACCCTAACCCTAACGCAAACCCTAACCCTAAACCTAACCGTAACCCTAACCCTAACCCTAACTCTAACTTAAAATCTAACCCAAACCCTAACCCTAACACTAACCCTAACGCAAACCCTAACCCTAACCCTAACACTAACCCTAACACTAACCCTAACGCTAAGCCTAACCCTAACCCTAATCCTAACCTGAACCCTAACCCTAACCCTAACCTTAACCCTCACGCAAACCCTAACCAAACCCTAACCCTAACACTAACACTAACCCTAACACTAACCCTAAACCTAACCCTAACCCTAAACCTAACCCTAATCCTAACCCTAACCCCTAACCCTGACCCTAACTCTACCCTATTCCTAACCCTAACCCTTACCATAATCCTTACCCTAAAACCTAACCCAAAACCTAACCCTAACCTTAAGCTGAAACCTAACCCTAACCCTAACGCAAACCCTAACCCTAACCCTAACACTAATCCTAACACTAACGCTAACCCTAACAGTAACCCTAAACCTAAACCTAAACCTAACCCTAACCCTAACCCTAACCCTAAAACCTAACTCTAACCCTAACCCTAACCATAACCCTAACCCTAACACTAATCCTAACCCTAACACTAACCACTGTTCTAAATTCTAACAATACTTTGATAAATCCCAAACAACGCATCTTCTTTTCACCGAAACACATCTCTGTTTCTAACAAAAGCAGTTCATGAAATACGTACACTTTCAAAAGAACGAGACTATCTTTCAAAGTAAAGCTTCTAAGGGGAAGAGGAACAATATTCTTAATTCTAACAATACTTTGACATATCCCAAACAACGAATCTTCTTTTCACAGAAACACGTCTGTGTTTCTCACAAAAGCATTTCATGAAATTCATACACTTTCATAAGACGAGATTATCTTTCAAACTAAAGCTTCTAAGCGGAAGAGGAACACTGTTCTCAATTCTAACAATACTGTGAAACATCCCACACAACGAATCTTCTTTTCAATCACGTCTACGTTTCTTACAAAAGCATTTTATTAAATTCATACACTTTCAGATGAATGTGAATATCTCTCAAAGTAAAGCTTCTAAACAGAAGAGGAACACTGATCTCAATTCTAACAATACTTTGATACATCCCAAACAACGAATCTTCTTTTCAAAGAAACACGTCTGTGTTTCTTACAAAAGCATTTCATGAAATTCATACACTTTCAAAAGAACGAGATTATCTTTCAAAGTAAAGTTTCTTAGGGGAAGAGTAAAACTCTTCTAAATTCTTTTTTTTTAATCCTAACCCTAACCCTAACCATAAACCCTGACCCTAACCCTAACCCTAACCGTAACTGTAAAACTAACCCTAACCCTTACCCTAACCCTAACCCAAACCCTAACGCTAACCCTAACCCTAACCCTAACCCCTAACCCTAACCCTAACCCTACCCTAACCCTAACCCTAACACTTATGCTAACCCTAACCCAAACCCTAACCCTAACCCTAAACGTAACCCAAACCCTAATCCTAACCCTAACCCTAACCATAATCCTAACCCTAACCCTAATCCTAACCATAACCCTAACCCTAACCCTAAACCGTAACTCTAACCCTAACCCTAACCCTAACCGTACCCGTAACCCTCAACCTAACCCAAACCCTAAACCTAACCCTAACCCTAACCCTAACCCTAACCTCTAACCCTACCCCTAACCCAACCCTAACCGTAACCCCAACCTTAACCATTACCCTAACCCTAACCCAAACCCTAACCCTAACACTAACCCTAACCCAAACCCTAACCCAAACCCTAACCCTTACCCTAACCCTAACGCTAACCCTAACCCCTAACGGTAACCCTAACCTAAACCCTAACCTAACCCTAACCCTAACCCTAACCTGAACCCTAACCCTAACCCTAACCCTCACGCAAACCCTAACCAAACCCTAACCCTAACACTAACCATAACCCCAACACTAACCCTAACCCTAACCCTAACCCTAAACCTAACCCTAATCCTAACCCTAACTCCTAACCCTTACCCTAACCCTAACCCAAACCCTAACGCTAACCCTAACCCTAACCCTAACCCTAACCCTAACCCTAACCCCTAACCCTAACCCTAACCCTACCCTAACCCTAACCCTAACACTTATGCTAACCCTAACCCAAACCTTAACCCTAACCCTAAACGTAACCCAAACCCTAATCCTAACCCTAACCCTAACCCTAATCCTAACCCTAACCCTAACCCTAACCATAACCCTAACCCTAACCCTAAACCGTAACTCTAACCCTAACCCTAACCCTTACTGTACCCGTAACTCTAAACCTAACCCTAACCATAACCATAACCCTTACCCTAACTCTAACCCAAACCGTAACCGTAACCCTAACCCTAACCCAAACCCTTAACCTAACCCTAACCCTAACCCTAACCCTAACCCTAACCTCTAACCCTACCCCTAACCCAACCCTAACCGTAACCCCAACCTTAACCATTACCCTAACCATAACCCAAACCCTAACCCTAACACTAACCCTAACCCAAACCCTAACCCAAACCCTAACCCTAACCCTAACCCCTAACGCTAACCCTAACCTAAACCCTAACCTAAACCTAAACCTAACCCTAACCTGAACCCTAACCCTAACCCTAACCCTCACGCAAACCCTAACCAAACCCTAACCCTAACACTAACCATAACCCCAACACTAACCCTAACCCTAACCCTAAACCTAACCCTAATCCTAACCCTAACTCCTAACCCTGACCCTAACTCTACCCTATTCCTAACCCTAACCCTTACCATAACCCTTACCCTAACCCTAACCCAAACCCTAACCCTAACCCTAATCCTAACCCTAAACCAAACCCTAACCCTAACCCTAACACTAACGCTAACCGTAACACCTAACCCTAACCCTAACCCTAATCCTATCCCTAACCCTAACCCTAACCATAACCCTAACCCTAACCCTAAACCCTAACCCTAACCCTAACCCTAACCCTAACCGTACCCGTAACCCTAAACCTAACCCTAACCATAACCATAACACTTACCCTAACTCTAACCCAAACACTAACCGTAACCCTAACCCTAACCCAAACCCTAAACTTAACACTAACCCTAACCCTAACCCTAACCCCTAACCCTACCCCTAACCCAACCCTAACCGTAACCCCAACCTTAACCATTACCCTAACCCTAACCCAAACCCTAACCCTAACCCTAAACGTAACCCAAACCCTAATCCTAACCCTAACCCTAACCCTAATCCTAACCCTAACCCTAACCCTAACCATAAACCTAACCCTAACCCTAAACCGTAACTCTAACCCTAACCCTAACCCTAACCGTACCCGTAACTCTAAACCTAACCCTAACCATAACCATAACCCTTACCCTAACTCTAACCCAAACCGTAACCGTAACCCTAACCCTAACCCAAACCCTAAACCTAACCCTAACCCTAACCCTAACCCTAACCCTAACCTCTAACCCTACCCCTAACCCAACCCTAACCGTAACCCCAACCTTAACCATTACCCTAACCATAACCCAAACCCTAACCCTAACACTAACCCTAACCCAAACCCTAACCCAAACCCTAACCCTAACCCTAACCCTAACCCCTAACGCTAACCCTAACCTAAACCCTAACCTAAACCTAACCCTAACCTGAACCCTAACCCTAACCCTAACCCTCACGCAAACCCTAACCAAACCCTAACCCTAACACTAACCATAACCCCAACACTAACCCTAACCCTAACCCTAAACCTAACCCTAACTCCTAACCCTGACCCTAACTCTACCCTATTCCTAACCCTAACCCTTACCATAACCCTTACCCTAACCCTAACCCTAACCCAAACCCTAACCCTAACCCTAATCCTAACCCTAAACCAAACCCTAACCCTAACCCTAACACTAACGCTAACCGTAACACCTAACCCTATCCCTAACCCTAATCCTATCCCTAACCCTAACCCTAACCATAACCCTAACCCTAACCCTAAACCCTAACCCTAACCCTAACCCTAACCGTACCCGTAACCCTAAACCTAACCCTAACCATAACCATAACACTTACCCTAACTCTAACCCAAACCCTAACCGTAACCCTAACCCTAACCCAAACCCTAAACCTAACCCTAACCCTAACACTAATCCTAACCCTAACCCCTAACCCTACCCCTAACCCAACCCTAACCGTAACCCCAACCTTAACCATTACCCTAACCCTAACCCAAACCTTAAACCTAACACTAACCCTAACCCAAACCCTAACCCAAACCCTAACCCTAACCCTAACCCTAACGCTAACCCTAACCCCTAACGCTAACCCTAACCTAAACCCTAACCTAACCCTAACCCTAACCCTAACCTGAACCCTAACCCTAACCCTCACGCAAACCCTAACCAAACCCTAACCCTAACACTAACCATAACCACAACACTAACCCTAACCCTAACCCTAACCCTAAATCTAACCCTAATCCTAACCCTAACTCCTAACCCTGACCCTAACTCTACCCTATTCCTAACCCTAACCCTTACCATAACCCTTACCCTAACCCTAACACAAACCCTAACCCTAACCCTAACCCTAATCCTAACCCTGAACCAAACCCTAACCCTAACCCTAACCCTAACACTAACGCTAACCGTAACCCCTAACCCTAACCCTAACCCTAACCCTACCCTAACCATAACCCTAACCCTAACCCTTACCCTAACCATAACCCTAACCCTAATCCTAACGCAAACCCTAACCCTAACCCTAACTGTAACCCTAACCCTAACCATGAATCTAACCCAAAATCTAACCCAAACCCTAACCCTAACACTAACCCTAACGCTAAGCCTAACCCTAACCCTAATCCTAACCTGAACCCTAACCCTAACCTTAACCCTCACGCAAACCCTAACCAAACCCTAACCCTAACACTAACACTAACCCTAACCCTAACACTAACCCTAAACCTAACCCTAACCCTAAACCTAACCCTAATCCTAACCCTAACCCCTAACCCCTAACCCTGACCCTAACTCTACCCTATTCCTAACCCTAACACTTACCATAACCCTTACCCTAACCCTAACCCAAACCCTAACCCTAACCCTAACCCTAATCCTAAACCTAAACCAAACCGTAACCCTAACCCTAACCCTAACACTAACGCTAAACGTAACCCCTAACCCTAACCCTAACCCTAACCCTACCCTAACCATAACCCTAACCCTAACCCTAACCCTAACCTGAACCCTAACCCTAACCCTAAGGCAAACCCTAACCCTAACACTAACCCTAACCCTAACCCTAACCCTAACAGTAACCCTAAACCTAAACCTAACCCTAACCCTAACCCTAATCCCTAACCTTAACCCTAACCCAAACCCTTACCCTAACCATAACCTTAACCCTAACCCTTAACCTAAGCATAACCCTAACCCTAACCCTAACGCAAACCCTAACCCTAAACCTAACCGTAACCCTAACCCTAACCCTAACTCTAACTTAAAATCTAACCCAAACCCTAACCCTAACACTAACCCTAACGCAAACCCTAACCCTAACCCTAACACTAACCCTAACACTAACCCTAACGCTAAGCCTAACCCTAACCCTAATCCTAACCTGAACCCTAACCCTAACCCTAACCTTAACCCTCACGCAAACCCTAACCAAACCCTAACCCTAACACTAACACTAACCCTAACACTAACCCTAAACCTAACCCTAACCCTAAACCTAACCCTAATCCTAACCCTAACCCCTAACCCTGACCCTAACTCTACCCTATTCCTAACCCTAACCCTTACCATAATCCTTACCCTAAAACCTAACCCAAACCCTAACCCTAACCTTAAGCTGAAACCTAACCCTAACCCTAACGCAAACCCTAACCCTAACCCTAACACTAATCCTAACACTAACGCTAACCCTAACAGTAACCCTAAACCTAAACCTAAACCTAACCCTAACCCTAACCCTAACCCTAAAACCTAACTCTAACCCTAACCCTAACCATAACCCTAACCCTAACACTAATCCTAACCCTAACACTAACCACTGTTCTAAATTCTAACAATACTTTGATAAATCCCAAACAACGCATCTTCTTTTCACCGAAACACATCTCTGTTTCTAACAAAAGCAGTTCATGAAATACGTACACTTTCAAAAGAACGAGACTATCTTTCAAAGTAAAGCTTCTAAGGGGAAGAGGAACAATATTCTTAATTCTAACAATACTTTGACATATCCCAAACAACGAATCTTCTTTTCACAGAAACACGTCTGTGTTTCTCACAAAAGCATTTCATGAAATTCATACACTTTCATAAGACGAGATTATCTTTCAAACTAAAGCTTCTAAGCGGAAGAGGAACACTGTTCTCAATTCTAACAATACTGTGAAACATCCCACACAACGAATCTTCTTTTCAATCACGTCTACGTTTCTTACAAAAGCATTTTATTAAATTCATACACTTTCAGATGAATGTGAATATCTCTCAAAGTAAAGCTTCTAAACAGAAGAGGAACACTGATCTCAATTCTAACAATACTTTGATACATCCCAAACAACGAATCTTCTTTTCAAAGAAACACGTCTGTGTTTCTTACAAAAGCATTTCATGAAATTCATACACTTTCAAAAGAACGAGATTATCTTTCAAAGTAAAGTTTCTTAGGGGAAGAGTAAAACTCTTCTAAATTCTTTTTTTTTAATCCTAACCCTAACCCTAACCATAAACCCTGACCCTAACCCTAACCCTAACCGTAACTGTAAAACTAACCCTAACCCTTACCCTAACCCTAACCCAAACCCTAACGCTAACCCTAACCCTAACCCTAACCCCTAACCCTAACCCTAACCCTACCCTAACCCTAACCCTAACACTTATGCTAACCCTAACCCAAACCCTAACCCTAACCCTAAACGTAACCCAAACCCTAATCCTAACCCTAACCCTAACCATAATCCTAACCCTAACCCTAATCCTAACCATAACCCTAACCCTAACCCTAAACCGTAACTCTAACCCTAACCCTAACCCTAACCGTACCCGTAACCCTAAACCTAACCCAAACCCTAAACCTAACCCTAACCCTAACCCTAACCCTAACCTCTAACCCTACCCCTAACCCAACCCTAACCGTAACCCCAACCTTAACCATTACCCTAACCCTAACCCAAACCCTAACCCTAACACTAACCCTAACCCAAACCCTAACCCAAACCCTAACCCTTACCCTAACCCTAACGCTAACCCTAACCCCTAACGGTAACCCTAACCTAAACCCTAACCTAACCCTAACCCTAACCCTAACCTGAACCCTAACCCTAACCCTAACCCTCACGCAAACCCTAACCAAACCCTAACCCTAACACTAACCATAACCCCAACACTAACCCTAACCCTAACCCTAACCCTAAACCTAACCCTAATCCTAACCCTAACTCCTAACCCTTACCCTAACCCTAACCCAAACCCTAACGCTAACCCTAACCCTAACCCTAACCCTAACCCTAACCCCTAACCCTAACCCTAACCCTACCCTAACCCTAACCCTAACACTTATGCTAACCCTAACCCAAACCTTAACCCTAACCCTAAACGTAACCCAAACCCTAATCCTAACCCTAACCCTAACCCTAATCCTAACCCTAACCCTAACCCTAACCATAACCCTAACCCTAACCCTAAACCGTAACTCTAACCCTAACCCTAACCCTTACTGTACCCGTAACTCTAAACCTAACCCTAACCATAACCATAACCCTTACCCTAACTCTAACCCAAACCGTAACCGTAACCCTAACCCTAACCCAAACCCTTAACCTAACCCTAACCCTAACCCTAACCCTAACCCTAACCTCTAACCCTACCCCTAACCCAACCCTAACCGTAACCCCAACCTTAACCATTACCCTAACCATAACCCAAACCCTAACCCTAACACTAACCCTAACCCAAACCCTAACCCAAACCCTAACCCTAACCCTAACCCCTAACGCTAACCCTAACCTAAACCCTAACCTAAACCTAAACCTAACCCTAACCTGAACCCTAACCCTAACCCTAACCCTCACGCAAACCCTAACCAAACCCTAACCCTAACACTAACCATAACCCCAACACTAACCCTAACCCTAACCCTAAACCTAACCCTAATCCTAACCCTAACTCCTAACCCTGACCCTAACTCTACCCTATTCCTAACCCTAACCCTTACCATAACCCTTACCCTAACCCTAACCCAAACCCTAACCCTAACCCTAATCCTAACCCTAAACCAAACCCTAACCCTAACCCTAACACTAACGCTAACCGTAACACCTAACCCTAACCCTAACCCTAATCCTATCCCTAACCCTAACCCTAACCATAACCCTAACCCTAACCCTAAACCCTAACCCTAACCCTAACCCTAACCCTAACCGTACCCGTAACCCTAAACCTAACCCTAACCATAACCATAACACTTACCCTAACTCTAACCCAAACCCTAACCGTAACCCTAACCCTAACCCAAACCCTAAACCTAACCCTAACCCTAACCCTAATCCTAACCCTAACCCCTAACCCTACCCCTAACCCAACCCTAACCGTAACCCCAACCTTAACCATTACCCTAACTCTAACCCAAACCTTAAACCTAACACTAACCCTAACCCAAACCCTAACCCAAACCCTAACCCTAACCCTAACCCTAACGCTAACCCTAACCCCTAACGCTAACCCTAACCTAAACCCTAACCTAACCCTAACCGTAACCCTAACCTGAACCCTAACCCTAACCCTCACGCAAACCCTAACCAAACCCTAACCCTAACACTAACCATAACCACAACACTAACCCTAACCCTAACCCTAACCCTAAACCTAACCCTAAACCTAACCCTAACTAATAACCCTGACCCTAACTCTACCCTATTCCTAACCCTAACCCTTACCATAACCCTTACCCTAACCCTAACACAAACCCTAACCCTAACCCTAACCCTAATCCTAACCCTGAACCAAACCCTAACCCTAACCCTAACCCTAACACTAACGCTAACCGTAACCCCTAACCCTAACCCTAACCCTAACCCTACCCTAACCATAACCCTAACCCTAACCCTTACCCTAACCATAACCCTAACCCTAACCCTAACGCAAACCCTAACCCTAACCCTAATTGTAACCCTAACCCTAACCATAACTCTAACCCAAAATCTAACCCAAACCCTAACGCTAACACTAACCCTAACGCTAAGCCTAACCCTAACCCTAATCCTAACCTGAACCCTAACCCTAACCTTAACCCTCACGCAAACCCTAACCAAACCCTAACCCTAACACTAACACTAACCCTAACCCTAACACTAACCCTAACCCTAACCCTAACCCTAACCCTAACCCTAACCCTAATCCTAAACCTAAACCAAACCGTAACCCTAACCCTAACCCTAACACTAACGCTAAACGTAACCCCTAACCCTAACCCTAACCCTAACCCTACCCTAACCATAACCCTAACCCTAACCCTAACCCTAACCTGAACCCTAACCCTAACCCTAAGGCAAACCCTAACCCTAACACTAACCCTAACCCTAACCCTAACCCTAACAGTAACCCTAAACCTAAACCTAACCCTAACCCTAACCCTAATCCCTAACCTTAACCCTAACCCAAACCCTTACCCTAACCATAACCTTAACCCTAACCCTTAACCTAAGCATAACCCTAACCCTAACCCTAACGCAAACCCTAACCCTAAACCTAACCGTAACCCTAACCCTAACCCTAACTCTAACTTAAAATCTAACCCAAACCCTAACCCTAACACTAACCCTAACGCAAACCCTAACCCTAACCCTAACACTAACCCTAACACTAACCCTAACGCTAAGCCTAACCCTAACCCTAATCCTAACCTGAACCCTAACCCTAACCCTAACCTTAACCCTCACGCAAACCCTAACCAAACCCTAACCCTAACACTAACACTAACCCTAACACTAACCCTAAACCTAACCCTAACCCTAAACCTAACCCTAATCCTAACCCTAACCCCTAACCCTGACCCTAACTCTACCCTATTCCTAACCCTAACCCTTACCATAAACCTTACCCTAAAACCTAACCCAAACCCTAACCCTAACCTTAAGCTGAACCCTAACCCTAACCCTAACGCAAACCCTAACCCTAACCCTAACACTAATCCTAACACTAACGCTAACCCTAACAGTAACCCTAAACCTAAACCTAAACCAAACCCTAACCCTAACCCTAACCCTAACCCTAACCCTAACCCTAAAACCTAACTCTACCCCTAACCCTAACCATAACCCTAACCCTAACACTAATCCTAACCCTAACACTAACCACTGTTCTAAATTCTAACAATACTTTGATAAATCCCAAACAACGCATCTTCTTTTCACCGAAACACATCTCTGTTTCTAACAAAAGCAGTTCATGAAATACGTACACTTTCAAAAGAACGAGACTATCTTTCAAAGTAAAGCTTCTAAGGGGAAGAGGAACAATATTCTCAATTCTAACAATACTTTGACATATCCCAAACAACGAATCTTCTTTTCACAGAAACACGTCTGTGTTTCTCACAAAAGCATTTCATGAAATTCATACACTTTCATAAGACGAGATTATCTTTCAAACTAAAGCTTCTAAGCGGAAGAGGAACACTGTTCTCAATTCTAACAATACTGTGAAACATCCCACACAACGAATCTTCTTTTCTATCACGTCTACGTTTCTTACAAAAGCATTTCATGAAATTCATACACTTTCAGATGAATGTGAATATCTCTCAAAGTAAAGCTTCTAAACAGAAGAGGAACACTGATCTCAATTCTAACAATACTTTGATACATCCCAAACAACGAATCTTCTTTTCAAAGAAACACGTCTGTGTTTCTTACAAAAGCATTTCATGAAATTCATACACTTTCAAAAGAACGAGATTATCTTTCAAAGTAAAGTTTCTTAGGGGAAGAGTAAAACTCTTCTAAATTCTTTTTTTTAATCCTAACCCTAACCCTAACCATAAACCCTGACCCTAACCCTAACCCTAACCGTAACTGTAAAACTAACCCTAACCCTTACCCTAACCCTAACCCAAACCCTAACGCTAACCCTAACCCTAACCCTAACCCCTAACCCTAACCCTAACCCTACCCTAACCCTAACCCTAACACTTATGCTAACCCTAACCCAAACCCTAACCCTAACCCTAAACGTAACCCAAACCCTAATCCTAACCCTAACCCTAACCATAATCCTAACCCTAACCCTAATCCTAACCATAACCCTAACCCTAACCCTAAACCGTAACCCTAACCCTAACCCTAACCCTAACCGTACCCGTAACCCTAAACCTAACCCAAACCCTAAACCTAAACCTAACCCTAACCCTAACCTCTAACCCTACCCCTAACCCAACCCTAACCGTAACCCCAACCTTAACCATTACCCTAACCCTAACCCAAACCCTAACCCTAACACTAACCCTAACCCAAACCCTAACCCAAACCCTAACCCTTACCCTAACCCTAACGCTAACCCTAACCCCTAACGCTAACCCTAACCTAAACCCTAACCTAACCCTAACCCTAACCCTAACCCTCACGCAAACCCTAACCAAACCCTAACCCTAACACTAACCATAACCCCAACACTAACCCTAACCCTAACCCTAACCCTAAACCTAACCCTAATCCTAACCCTAACTCCTAACCCTGACCCTAACTCTACCCTATTCCTAACCCTAACCCTTACCATAACCCTAACCCTAACCCTAACCCAAACCCTAACCCTAACCCTAACCCTAAACCAAAACCTAACCCTAACCCTAACACTAACGCTAACCGTAACCCCTAAACCTAACCCTAACCCTAACCCTAACCATAACCCTAACCCTAACCCTAAACCCTATCCCTAACCCTAACCCTAACCCTAACCGTACCCGTAACCCTAAACCTAACCCTAACCATAACCATAACACTTACCCTAACTCTAACCCAAACCCTAACCGTCACCCTAACCCTAACCCAAACCCTAAACCTAACCCTAACCCTAACCCTAATCCTAACCCCTAACCCTACCCCTAACCCAACCCTAACCGTAACCCCAACCTTAACCATTACCCTAACCCTAACCCAAACCTAACCCTAACACTAACCCTAAACCTAAACCCTAACCCTAACCCTAACCCTAACCCTAACCCTAACCCTAACCCTAACCCCTAACCCTACCCCTAACCCAACCCTAACCGTAACCCCAACCTTAACCATTACCCTAACCCTAACCCAAACCCTAACCCTAACACTAACCTTAACCCAAACCCTAACCCAAACCCTAACCCTAACCCTAACCCTAACGCTAAACCTAATCCCTAACGCTATCCATAACCTAAACCCTAACCTAACCCTAACCCTAACCCTTACCTGAACCCTAACCCTAACCCTAACCCTAACCCTAACCCTAATCCTAACCCTAACCCTAACCCTAATCCTAACCCTAACCCTAACCCTAACCATAACCCTAACCCTAACCCTAAACCCTAACCCTAACCCTAACCCTAACCCGAACCGTAACCGTAACCCTAACCCTAACCCTAACCATAACCATAACCCTTACCCTAACTCTAACCCAAACACTAACCGTAACCCTAACCCTAACCCAAACCCTAAACTTAACACTAACCCTAACCCTAACCCTAACCCCTAACCCTACCCCTAACCCAACCCTAACCGTAACCCCAACCTTAACCATTACCCTAACCCTAACCCAAACCCTAACCCTAACACTAACCCTAACCCAAACCCTAACCCAAACCCTAACCCTAACCCTAACCCTAACCATAACCCTAACCCTAACACTAACGCAAACCCTAACCCTAACCCTAACCATAACCCTAAACCTAACCCTAACTCTAACCCAAAATCTAACCCAAACCCTAACCCTAACACTAACCCTAACGCTAAGCCTAACCCTAACCCTAACCCTAACCTGAAACCTAACCCTAACCCTAACCTTAACCCTCACGCAAACCCTAACCAAACCCTAACCCTAACACTAACCCTAACACTAACCCTAAACCTAACCCTAACCCTAAACCTAACCCTAATCCTAACCCTAACCCCTAACCCTGACCCTAACTCTACCCTATTCCTAACCCTAACCCTTACCATAACCCTTACCCTAACCATAACAGAAACCCTAACTCTAACCCTAACCCTAATCCTAACCCTAAACCAAACCCTAACCCTAACCCTAACACTAACGCTAACCGTAACCCCTAACCCTAACCCTAACCCTAACCCTACCCTAACCATAACCCTAACCCTAACCCTTACCCTAACCATAACCCTAACCCTAACCCTAACGCAAACCATAACCCTAACCCTAACTGTAACCCTAACCCTAACCCTAACTCTAACCCAAAATCTAACCCAAACCCTAACCCTAACGCTAAGCCTAACCCTAACCCTAACCCTAACCTGAACCCTAACCCTAACCCTAACCTTAACCCTCACGCAAACCCTAACGAAACCCTAACCCTAACACTAACACTAACCCTAACACTAACCCTAAACCAAACCCTAACCCTAAACCTAACCCTAATCCTAATCCTAACCCCTAACCCTGACCCTAACTCTATCCTATTCTTAACCCTAACCCTTACCATAACCCTTACCCTAACCCTTAACCTAACCCTAACCCAAACCCTAACGCTAAACCTAACCCTAACCCTAACCCTAACCCTAACCCTAACCCTAACCCTAACTCTACCCTATTCCTAACCCTAACCCTTACCATAACACTTACCCTAACCATAACAGAAACCCTAACCCTAACCCTAACCCTAATCCTAACCCTAACCCTAACGCTAACACTAACCCTAAACCTAACCGTAACCCCTAACCCTAACCCTAACCCTAACCCTACCCTAACCATAACCCTAACCCTTACCTTAACCCTAACCCTAACCTCAACCCTAACCCTAACCCTAACCCTAACCCTAAGGCAAACCCTAACACTAAACCTAACACTAACCCTAACACTAACAGTAAACCTAACTCTAATCCTAACCCTAACCCTAACCCTAACCCAAATCCCTAACCTTAACACTAACCCAAAACCTAACCCTAACCCTAACCATAACCCTAACCCTAACCCTAACCATAACCTTAACCCTAACGTAAACCCTAAGCCTACCCAACCCTAACACTAACCCTAACCCTAATTCTACCTCTAACCCTAACGCAAACCCTAACCCTAACCCTAACCTAACCCAAACCGTAACCCTAAACCTAACCCTAACCCTAACCGTAACCCTAACCCTAACACTAACCCTTACCCTAACGCTAACACTAACCCTAACCCCTAACCCTAACCCTAAGCCTAACTCTACCCTAACCCAATCCCTAACCATAACACTAACCCTAACACTAACCCTAACACTAACTCTAACCCTAACGCAAACCCTAACCCTAACCCTAACCCTAACCCTAACCCTAACCGTAACCCTAACCCTAACCCTAACCCTAACCCTAACCCTTACCCTAACCCTAACCCAAACCCTAACCCTAACCCTAACCCTAACCCTAACCCTAACTCTAACACTTACCTTAACTCCTAACCCTAACCCTAACCCTACCCTAAACCTAACCCTAACCCTAACCCTAACGCAACCCTAACCCTAACCCTAAGACTAAACCTAACACTAACACTAAACCCTAACCCTAACCCTAACACTTACCCTAACCGTAATCCAAACCCTAACCCTAACCCTAACCCAAACCCTAAAGCTAACCCTAACCCTAACATTAATTCTAACCCTAAACCCTAACCCTAACCCTAATCCTACCGTAACTCTAACCCTAACCCTAACCCTTACCCTAACCCTAATCCAAACCCTAAACCTAACCCTAACCGTAACCCTAACCCAAACCGTAACCCTAACCCTAACCCTAACACTTACCCTAACCGTAATCCAAACCCTAACCCTAACCCTAACCCTAACCCTAACACTAACCCTAACACTAACTCTAACCCTAATGCAAACCCTAAACCTAACCCTAACCCTAACCCTAACAGTAACCCTAACCCTAACCCTAACACTTACCCTAACTCTAACCCAAACCCTAACCCTAACCCTAACCCTAACCCTCACCAAAACCCTAAACCTAACCCTAACCCTAACCCTAAACATAACCCTAAACCTAAACCCTAACCGTAACCCTAACCCTACCGTAACCCTAACCCTAACCCTTACCATAACCCTAACCCTAACCCTAACCCTAACCCTAAACCATAACCCGAACTCTAACCCTAACCCTAAATCTAAGGCTAACCGTAACCCCTAACCCTAACCCTAACCCTAACCCTACCCTAACCATAACCCTAACGCTTACCCTAACCCTAACCCTAACCTGAACCCTAACCCTAACGCTAACGCTAACTCTAAGGCAAACCCTAACACTAAACCTAACACTAACCCTAACCCTAACAGTAAATCTAACTCTAAACCTAACTCTAACCCTAACCCAAATCCCTAACCTTAACACTAACCCAAAACCTAACCCTACCCCTATCCCAAACCCTAACCCTAACCATAACCCTAACCCTAACCCTAACGTAAACCCTAAGCCTAACCCAACCCTAACACTAACCCTAACCCTAATTCTAACTCTAACCCTAATGCAAATCCTAACCGTAACCCTAACCCTAACCCAAACCTAACCCAAACCGTAACCCTAACCCTAACCCTAACCCTAACCCTTACCCTAACCCTAACACTAACCCTAACCCCTAACCCTAACCCAAAGCCTAACTCTACCTTAACCCAATCCCTAACCATAACCCTAACCCTAACACTAACCCTAACACTAACTCTAACACTAACGCAAACCCTAACCCTAACCCTAACCCTAACCATAACCCTAACCCTAACCCTAACCCTAACCCTAACCCTTACCCTAACCCTAACGCAAACACTAACCCTAACCCTAACCCTAACCCTAACTCTAACACTTACCCTAACCCCTAACCCTAACCCTACCCTAAACCTAACCCTAACCCAAACCCTAACCCTAACCCTAAAGCAACCCTAACCCTAACCCTAAGCCTAAACCTAACACTAACACTAAACCCTAACCCTAACCCTAACACTTACCCTAACCGTAATCCAAACCCTAACCCTAACCCTAACCCAAACCCTAACCCTAACACTAACTCTAACCCTAACACAAACCCTAACCCTAACCCTAATCCTAACCCTAACCCTAACTAACCGTAACCCTAACCCTAACCGTAACCCTAACCCTAACCCTAACCCTAACCTGACCCTAACCCTAACCCTAACCCTAACCCTAACCCTAAACTGAACCCTAACCCTAACCCTAACCCTAACGCAAACCCTAACCCAAACCCTAACCCTAACACTAACCCTAACCCTAACACTAACCTTAAACCTCACCCTAACCCTAACCCTAACTCTAACCCTAACTCTAACCCTTACTCTAACCCTAACCAAAACCCTATAGCTAACCCTAACCCTAACCCAAATCCTAACCCTAACCCTAACCCTAAATCTAAGGCTAATCGTAACCCCTAACCCTAACCCTAACCCTAACCCTACCCTAACCATAACCCTAACCCTTACCCTAACCCTAACCCTAACCTGAACCCTAACCCTAACCCTAACCCTAACCCTAACCCTAACCCTAACCCTAACCCTAACCCTAACCCTAACCCTAATCCAAACCCTAAACCTAACCCTAACCGTAACCCTAACCCAAACCGTAACCCTAACCCTAACCCTAACACTTACCCTAACCGTAATCCAAACCCTAACCCTAACCCTAACCCTAACCCTAACACTAACCCTAACACTAACTCTAACCCTAATGCAAACCCTAAACCTAACCCTAACCCTAACCCTAACAGTAACCCTAACCCTAACCCTAACACTTACCCTAACTCTAACCCAAACCCTAACCCTAACCCTAACCCTAACCCTCACCAAAACCCTAAACCTAACCCTAACCCTAACCCTAAACATAACCCTAAACCTAAACCCTAACCGTAACCCTAACCCTACCGTAACCCTAACCCTAACCCTTACCATAACCCTAACCCTAACCCTAACCCTAACCCTAAACCATAACCCGAACTCTAACCCTAACCCTAAATCTAAGGCTAACCGTAACCCCTAACCCTAACCCTAACCCTAACCCTACCCTAACCATAACCCTAACGCTTACCCTAACCCTAACCCTAACCTGAACCCTAACCCTAACGCTAACCCTAACTCTAAGGCAAACCCTAACACTAAACCTAACACTAACCCTAACCCTAACAGTAAATCTAACTCTAAACCTAACTCTAACCCTAACCCAAATCCCTAACCTTAACACTAACCCAAAACCTAACCCTACCCCTATCCCAAACCCTAACCCTAACCATAACCCTAACCCTAACCCTAACGTAAACCCTAAGCCTAACCCAACCCTAACACTAACCCTAACCCTAATTCTAACTCTAACCCTAATGCAAATCCTAACCGTAACCCTAACCCTAACCCAAACCTAACCCAAACCGTAACCCTAACCCTAACCCTAACCCTAACCCTTACCCTAACCCTAACACTAACCCTAACCCCTAACCCTAACCCAAAGCCTAACTCTACCTTAACCCAATCCCTAACCATAACCCTAACCCTAACACTAACCCTAACACTAACTCTAACACTAACGCAAACCCTAACCCTAACCCTAACCCTAACCATAACCCTAACCCTAACCCTAACCCTAACCCTAACCCTTACCCTAACCCTAACGCAAACACTAACCCTAACCCTAACCCTAACCCTAACTCTAACACTTACCCTAACCCCTAACCCTAACCCTACCCTAAACCTAACCCTAACCCAAACCCTAACCCTAACCCTAAAGCAACCCTAACCCTAACCCTAAGCCTAAACCTAACACTAACACTAAACCCTAACCCTAACCCTAACACTTACCCTAACCGTAATCCAAACCCTAACCCTAACCCTAACCCAAACCCTAACCCTAACACTAACTCTAACCCTAACACAAACCCTAACCCTAACCCTAATCCTAACCCTAACCCTAACTAACCGTAACCCTAACCCTAACCGTAACCCTAACCCTAACCCTAACCCTAACCTGACCCTAACCCTAACCCTAACCCTAACCCTAACCCTAAACTGAACCCTAACCCTAACCCTAACCCTAACGCAAACCCTAACCCAAACCCTAACCCTAACACTAACCCTAACCCTAACACTAACCTTAAACCTCACCCTAACCCTAACCCTAA
>JAQJZF010000037.1:1320000-1325000 GCA_028537955.1 Microtus californicus | reverse complement strand
AACACTAACCATTCTCTAAATTCTAACAATACTTTGATAAATCCCAAACAACGCATCTTCTTTTCACCGAAACACATCTCTGTTTCTAACAAAAGCATTTCATGAAATTCGTACACTTTCAAAAGGACGAGACTATCTTTCAAAGTAAAGCTTCTAAGCGGAAGAGGAACACTGTTCTCAATTCTAACAATACTTTGATACATCCCAAACAACGAATCTTCTTTTCAAAGAAACACGTCTGTGTTTCTTACAAAAGCATTTCATGAAATTCATACACTTTCAAAAGAACGAGATTATCTTTCAAAGTAAAGTTTCTTAGGGGAAGAGTAAAACTCTTCTAAATTCTTTTTTTTTAATCCTAACCATAACCCTAACCATAAACCCTGACCCTAACCCTAACCCTAACCGTAACTGTAAAACTAACCCTAACCCTTACCCTAACCCTAACCCAAACCCTAACGCTAACCCTAACCCTAACCCTAACCCTAACCCCTAACCCTACCCTAACCCTACCCTAACCCTAACCCTAACACTTATGCTAACCCTAACCCAAACCCTAACCCTAACCCTAAACGTAACCCAAACCCTAATCCTAACCCTAACCCTAACCCTAATCCTAACCGTAACCCTAACCCTAACCATAACCCTAACCCTAACCCTAAACCCTAACCCTAACCCTAACCCTAACCCTAACCGTACCCGTAACCCTAACCCTAACACTAACCATAACCATAACCCTTACCCTAACTCTAACCCAAACACTAACCGTAACCCTAACCCTAACCCAAACCCTAAACTTAACCCTAACCCTAACCCTAACCCTAACCCCTAACCCTACCCCTTACCCAACCCTAACCGTAACCCCAACCTTAACCATTACCCTAACCCTAACCCAAACCCTAACCCTAACACTAACCCTAACCCAAACCGTAACCCAAACCCTAACCCTAACCCTAACCCTAACCATAACCCTAACCCTAACCCTAACGCAAACCCTAACCCTAACCCTAACCGTAACCCTAACCCTAACCCTAACCCTAACCCAAACCCTAACCCTAACACAAACCCTAACCCAAACCCTAACCCAAACCCTAACCCTAACACTAACCCTAACGCTAACCCTAACCCCTAACGCTAACCCTAACCTAAACCCTAACCTAACCCTAACCCTAACCCTAACCTGAACCCTAACCCTAACCCTAACCCTCACGCAAACCCTAACCAAACCCTAACCCTAACACTAACCATAACCCCAACACTAACCCTAACAGTAACCCTAACCCTAAACCTAACCCTAATCCTAACCCTAACTCCTAACCCTGACCCTAACTCTACCCTATTCCTAACCCTAACCCTTACCATAACCCTTACCCTAACCCTAACACAAACCCTAACCCTAAACCTAACCCTAATCCTAACCCTAAACCAAACCCTAACCTTAACCCTAACACTAACGCTAACCGTAACCCCTAACCCTAACGCTAACCCTAACCCTAACCCTACCCTAACCATAACCCTAACCCTAACCCTTACCCTAACAATAACCCTAACCCTAACCCTAACGCAAACCCTAACCCTAACCCTAACTGTAACCCTAACCCTAACCCTAACTCTAACCCAAAATCTAACCCAAACCCTAACCCTAACACTAACCCTAACGCTAAGCCTAACCCTAACCCTAACCCTAACCTGAACCCTAACCCTAACCCTAACCTTAACCCTCATGCAAATCCTAACCAAACCCTAACCCTAACACTAAAACTAACCCTAACACTAACCCTAAACCTAACCCTAACCCTAAACCTAACCCTAATCCTAACCCTAACCCCTAACCCTGACCCTAACTCTATCCTATTCCTAACCCTAACCCTTACCATAACCCTTACCCTAACCCTAACCCAAACCCTAACCCTAACCCTAACCTGAACCCTTACCCTAAACCAAACCCTAACCCTAACCCTAACACTAACGCTAACCGTAACCACTAACCCTAACCCTAACCCTAACCCTACCCTAACCATAACCCTAACCCTAACCCTAACCTGAACCCTAACCCTAACCCTAACGCAAACCCTAACCCTAACACTAACCCTAACCCTAACCCTAACCCTAACAGTAACCCTAAACCTAAACCTAACCCTAACCCTAACCCTAATCCCTAACCTTAACCCTAACCCAAACCCTTACCCTAACCATAACCCTAACCCTAACTCTACCCTATTCCTAACCCTAACCCTTACCATAACCCTTACCCTAACCCTAACCCAAACCCTAACCCTAACCTTAACCTGAACCCTACCCCTAACCCTAACGCAAACCCTAACCCTAACCCTAACACTAATCCTAACACTAACCCTAACCCTAACAGTAACCCTAAACCTAAACCTAAACCTAACCCTAACCCTAACCCTAACCCTAACCCTAACCCTAAAACCTAACTCTAACCCTAACCCTAACCATAACCCTAACCCTAACACTATTCCTAACCCTAACACTAACCATTGTCTAAATTCTAACAATACTTTGATAAATCCCAAACAACGCATCTTCTTTTCACCGAAACACATCTCTGTTTCTAACAAAAGCATTTCATGAAATTCGTACACTTTCAAAAGAACGAGACTATCTTTCAAAGTAAAGCTTCTAAGCGGAAGAGGAACACTGTTCTCAATTCTAACAATACTTTGATACATCCCAAACAACGAATCTTCTTTTCAAAGAAACACGTCTGTGTTTCTTACAAAAGCATTTCATGAAATTCATACACTTTCAAAAGAACGAGATTATCTTTCAAAGTAAAGTTTCTTAGGGGAAGAGTAAAACTCTTCTAAATTCTTTTTTTTTAATCCTAACCCTAACCCTAACCATAAACCCTGACCCTAACCCTAACCCTAACCGTAACTGTAAAACTAACCCTAACCCTTACCCTAACCCTAACCCAAACCCTAACGCTAACCCTAACCCTAACCCTAACCCTAACCCCTAACCCTACCCTAAGCCTACCCTAACCCTAACCCTAACACTTATGCTAACCCTAACCCAAACCCTAACCCTAACCCTAAACGTAACCCAAACCCTAATCCTAACCCTAAACCTAACCCTAATCCTAACCGTAACCCTAACCCTAACCATAACCCTAACCCTAACCCTAAACCCTAACCCTAACCCTAACCCTAACCCTAACCGTACCCGTAACCCTAACCCTAACACTAACCATAACCATAACCCTTACCCTAACTCTAACCCAAACACTAACCGTAACCCTAACCCTAACCCAAACCCTAAACTTAACCCTAACCCTAACCCTAACCCTAACCCCTAACCCTACCCCTTACCCAACCCTAACCGTAACCCCAACCTTAACCATTACCCTAACCCTAACCCAAACCCTAACCCTAACACTAACCCTAACCCAAACCGTAACCCAAACCCTAACCCTAACCCTAACCCTAACCATAACCCTAACCCTAACCCTAACGCAAACCCTAACCCTAACCCTAACCGTAACCCTAACCCTAACCCTAACTCTAACCCAAAATCTAACCCAAACCCTAACCCTAACACTAACCCTAACGCTAAGCCTAACCCTAACCCTAACCCTAACCTGAACCCTAACCCTAATCCTAACCTTAACCCTCACGCAAACCCTAACCAAACCCTAACCCTAACACTAACCCTAACCCTAACCCTAACAGTAACCCTAAACCTAACCTAACCCTAACCCTAACCCTAACCCTAACCCTAAAACCTAACCCTAACCCTAACCCTAACCCTAACCATAACCCTAACCCTAACCCTAAACCCTAACCCTAACCCTAACCAAAACCGTACCCGTAACCCTAAACCTAACCCTAACCATAACCATAACCATAACCCTAACTCTAACCCAAACCCTAACCGTAACCCTAACCCTAACCCAAACCCTAAACCTAAGCCTAACCCTAACCCTAACCCCTAACCCTACCCCTATCCCAACCCTAACCGTAACCCCAACCTTAACCATTACCCTAACCCTAACCCTAACCCTAACCCTCACGCAAACCCTAACCAAACCCTAACCCTAACACTAAACATAACCCCAACACTAACCCTAACCCTAAACCTAAACCTAAACCTAATCCTAATCCTAACCCTAACTCCTAACCCTGACCCTAACTCTACCCTATTCCTAACCCTACACTTACCATAACCCTTACCCTAACCCTAACCCAAACCCTAACCCTAACCCTAACCCTAATCCTAACCCTAAACCAAACCCTAATCCTAACCCTAACCCTAACCCTAACGCTAACCGTAACCCCTAACCCTAACCCTAACACTACTCTAACCATAACCCTAACCCTAACCCTAACCCTAACCTGAGCCCTAAGCCTAACCCTAACGCAAACCCTAACCCTAACCCTAACACTAACCCTAACCCTAACCCTAACAGTAACCCTAAACCTAAACCTAACCCTAACCCTAACCCTAATCCCTAACCTTAACCCTAACCCAAACCCTTACCCTAACCATAACCCTAACCCTAACCCTAACCCTCACGCAAACCCGAACCAAACCCTAACCCTAACACTAACCATAACACTAACCCTAAACCTTACCCTAACCATAAACCTAACCCTAATCCTAACCCTAACCCCTAACCCTGACCCTAACTCTACCCTATTCCTAACCCTAACCCTTACCATAACCCTTACCCTAACCCTAACCCAAACCCTAACCCTAACCCTAAACCTAACCCTAACCCTAACCCTAACCCTAACCCTAAAACCTAACCCTAACCCTAACCATAACCCTAACCCTAACACTAATCCTAACCCTAACACTAACCACTGTTCTAAATTCTAACAATACTTTGATAAATCCCAAACAACGAATCTTCTTTTCACAGAAACACGTCTGTGTTTCTCACAAAAGCATTTCATGAAATTCATACACTTTCATAAGACGAGATTATCTTTCAAAGTAAAGCTTCTAAGCGGAAGAGGAACACTGTTCTCAAT
>JAQJZF010000037.1:1247500-1312500 GCA_028537955.1 Microtus californicus | reverse complement strand
AACCCTAACCCTAACCCTAACAGTAACCCTAAACCTAAACCTAACCCTAACCCTAACCCTAATCAATAACCTTAACCCTAACCCAAACCCTTACCCTAACCATAGCCCTAACCCTAACTCTACCCTATTCCTAACCCTAACCCTTACCATAACCCTTACCCTAACCCTAACCCAAACCCTAACCCTAACCTTAACCTGAACCCTACCCCTAACCCTAACGCAAACCCTAACCCTAACCCTAACACTAATCCTAACACTAACCCTAACCCTAACAGTAACCCTAAACCTAAACCTAAACCTAACCCTAACCCTAACCCTAACCCTAACCCTAACCCTAACCCTAACACTAATCCTAACACTAACGCTAACCCTAACAGTAACCCTAAACCTAAACCTAAACCTAACCCTAACCCTAACCCTAACCCTAACCCTAACCCTAAAACCTAACTCTAACCCTAACCCTAACCATAACCCTAACCCTAACACTAATCCTAACCCTAACACTAACCACTGTTCTAAATTCTAACAGTACTTTGATAAATCCCAAACAACGCATCTTCTTTTCACCGAAACACATCTCTGTTTCTAACAAAAGCATTTCATGAAATTCGTACACTTTCAAAAGAACGAGACTATCTTTCAAAGTAAAGCTTCTAAGGGGAAGAGGAACAATATTCTCAATTCTAACAATACTTTGACATATCCCAAACAACGAATCTTCTTTTCACAGAAACACGTCTGTGTTTCTCACAAAAGCATTTCATGAAATTCATACACTTTCATAAGATGAGATTATCTTTCAAAGTAAAGCTTCTAAGCGGAAGAGGAACACTGTTCTCAATTCTAACAATACTGTGAAACATCCCACACAACGAATCTTCTTTTCAATCACGTCTACGTTTCTTACAAAAGCATTTCATGAAATTCATACACTTTCAGATGAATGTGAATATCTCTCAAAGTAAAGCTTCTAAACAGAAGAGGAACACTGATCTCAATTCTAACAATACTTTGATACATCCCAAACAACGAATCTTCTTTTCAAAGAAACACGTCTGTGTTTCTTACAAAAGCATTTCATGAAATTCATACACTTTCAAAAGAACGAGATTATCTTTCAAAGTAAAGTTTCTTAGGGGAAGAGTAAAACTCTTCTAAATTCTTTTTTTTTAATCCTAACCCTAACCCTAACCATAAACCCTGACCCTAACCCTAACCCTAACCGTAACTGTAAAACTAACCCTAACCCTTACCCTAACCCTAACCCAAACCCTAACGCTAACCCTAACCCTAACCCTAACCCTAACCCTAACCCCTAACCCTAACCCTAACCCTACCCTAACCCTAACCCTAACACTTATGCTAACCCTAACCCAAACCCTAACCCTAACCCTAAACGTAACCCAAACCCTAATCCTAACCCTAACCCTAACCATAATCCTAACCCTAACCCTAATCCTAACCATAACCCTAACCCTAACCCTAAACCGTAACTCTAACCCTAACCCTAACCTTAACCGTACCCGTAACCCTAAACCTAACCCTAACCATAACCATAACCCTTACCCTAACTCTAACCCAAACCGTAACCGTAACCCTAACCCTAACCCAAACCCTAAACCTAACCCTAACCCTGACCCTAACCCTAACCTCTAACCCTACCCCTAACCCAACCCTAACCGTAACCCCAACCTTAACCATTACCCTAACCCTAACCCAAACCCTAAACCTAACACTAACCCTAACCCAAACCCTAACCCAAACCCTAACCCTAACCCTAACCCTAACCCTAACGCTAACCCTAACCCCTAACGCTAACCCTAACCTAAACCCTAACCTAACCCTAACCCTAACCCTAACCTGAACCCTAACCCTAACCCTAACCCTCACGCAAACCCTAACCAAACCCTAACCCTAACACTAACCATAACCCCAACTCTAACCCTAACCCTAACCCTAACCCTAACCCTAAACCTAACCCTAATCCTAACCCTAACTCCTAACCCTGACCCTAACTCTACCCTATTCCTAACCCTAACCCTTACCATAACCCTAACCCTAACCCTAACCCAAACCCTAACCCTAACCCTAACCCTAAACCAAACCCTAACCGTAACCCTAACCCTAACACTAACGCTAACTGTAACCCCTAAACCTAACCGTAACCCTAACCCTAACCATGACCCTAACCCTAACCCTAAACCCTAACCCTAACCCTAACCCTAACCCTAACCCTAACCGTACCCGTAACCCTAAACCTAACCCTAACCATAACCATAACACTTACCCTAACTCTAACCCAAACCCTAACCGTCACCCTAACCCTAACCCAAACCCTAAACCTAACCTTAACCCTAACCCTAATCCTAACCCCTAACCCTACCCCTAACCCAACCCTAACCGTAACCCCAACCTTAACCATTACCCTAACCCTAACCCAAACCTAACCCTAACACTAACCCTAAACCAAACCCTAACCCAAACTCTAACCCTAACCCTAACCCTAACGCTAACCCTAACCCATAACGCTAACCCTAACCTAAACCCTAACCTAACCCTAACCCTAACCCTAACCTGAACCCTAACAATAACCCTCACGCAAACCCTAACCAAACCCTAACCCTAACACTAACATGAACCCTAACCCTAACCCTAACGCAAACCCTAACCCTAACCCTAACACTAACCCTAACCCTAACCCTAACCCTGACCCTAACTCTACCCTTTTCCTAAACCTAACCCTAACCCTAATCCTAATCCCTAACCCTAACACAAACCCTAACCCAAACCCTTACCCTAACCATAACCCTAACCCTAAACCTTACCCTAACCATAACCCTAACCCTAAACCTAAACCTAACTCTAATCCTAACCCTAACTCCTAACCCTGACCCTAACTCTACCCTATTCCTAACCCTAACCCTTACCATAACCCTTACCCTAACCATAACAGAAACCCTAACCCTAACCCTAACCCTAATCCTAACCCTAAACCAAACCCTAACCCTAACCCTAACACTAAAGCTAACCGTAACCCCTAACCCTAACCCTAACCCTAACCCTACACTAACCATAACCCTAACCCTAACCCTTACCCTAACCAAAACCCTAACCCTAACCCTAACGCAAACCCTAACCCTAACCCTAACTGTAACCCTAACCCTAACCCTAACTCTAACCCAAAATCTAACCCAAACCCTAACCCTAACGCTAAGCCTAACCCTAACCCTAACCCTAACCTGAACCCTAACCCTAACCCTAACCTTAACCCTCACGCAAACCCTAACGAAACCCTAACCCTAACACTAACACTAACCCTAACACTAACCCTAAACCTAACCCTAACCCTAAACCTAACCTTAATCCTAATCCTAACCCCTAACCCTGACCCTAACTCTATCCTATTCCTAGCCCTAACCCTTACCATAACCCTTACCCTAACCCTTACCCTAACCCTAACCCAAACCCTAACGCTAACCCTAACCCTAACCCTAACCCTAACCCTAACTCTACCCTATTCCTAACCCTAACCCTTACCATAACCCTTACCCTAACCATAACAGAAACCCTAACCCTAACCCTAACCCTAATCCTAACCCTAACCCTAACGCTAACACTAACCCTAACCCTAAACCTAACCGTAATCCCTAACCCTAACCCTAACCCTAACCCTACCCTAACCATAACCCTAACCCTTACCTTAACCCTAACCCTAACCTCAACCCTAACCCTAACCCTAACCTTAACCCTAAGGCAAACCCTAACACTAAACCTAACACTAACCCTAACCCTAACAGTAAACCTAACCCTAACCCTAACCCTAACCCTAACCCTAACCCTAACCCTAACCCTAACCCTTACCCTAACAATAACCCTAACCCTAACCCTAACGCAAACCCTAACCCTAACCCTAACTGTAACCCTAACCCTAACCCTAACTCTAACCCAAAATCTAACCCAAACCCTAACCCTAACACTAACCCTAACGCTAAGCCTAACCCTAAACCTAACCCTAACCTGAACCCTAACCCTAACCCTAACCTTAACCCTCATGCAAATCCTAACCAAACCCTAACCCTAACACTAACACTAACCCTAACACTAACCCTAAACCTAACCCTAACCCTAAACCTAACCCTAATCCTAACCCTAACCCCTAACCCTGACCCTAACTCTATCCTATTCCTAACCCTAACCCTTACCATAACCCTTACACTAACCCTAACCCAAACCCTAACCCTAACCCTAACCTGAACCCTAACCCTAAACCAAACCCTAACCCTAACCCTAACACTAACGCTAACCGTAACCCCTAACCCTAACCCTAACCCCAACCCTACCCTAACCATAACCCTAACCCTAACCCTAACCCTAACCTGAACCCTAACCCTAACCCTAACGCAATCCCTAACCTTAACACTAACCCTAACCCTAACCCTAACCCTAACCCTAACAGTAACCCTAAACCTAAACCTAACCCTAACCCTAACCCTAATCCCTAACCTTAACCCTAACCCAAACCCTTACCCTAACCATAACCCTAACCCTAACTCTACCCTATTCCTAACCCTAACCCTTACCATAACCCTTACCCTAACCCTAACCCAAACCCTAACCTTAACACTAACCCTAACCCTAACCCTAACCCTAACCGTAAGCCTAACCCTAACCTAAACCCTAAACCTAACCCTAACCCTGACCCTAATCCTAACCCTAACCCCTAACCCTACCCCTAACCCAACCCTAACCGTAACCCCAACCTTAACCATTACCCTAACCCTAACCCAAACCCTAACCCTAACACAAACCCTAACCCAAACCCTAACCCAAACCCTAACCCTAACCCTAACCCTAACGCTAACCCTAACCCCTAACGCTAACCCTAAACTAAACCCTAACCTAACCCTAACCCTAACCCTAACCTGAACCATAACCCTAACCCTAACCCTCACGCAAACCCTAACCAAACCCTAACCCTAACACTAACCATAACCCCAACACTAACCCTAACACTAACCCTAACCCTAAACCTAACCCTAATCCTAACCCTAACTCCTAACCCTGACCCTAACTCTACCCTATTCCTAACCCTAACCCTTACCATAACCCTTACCCTAACCCTAACACAAACCCTAACCCTAAACCTAACCCTAATCCTAACCCTAAACCAAACCCTAACCTTAACCCTAACACTAACGCTAACCGTAACCCCTAACCCTAACGCTAACCCTAACCCTAACCCTACCCTAACCATAACCCTAACCCTAACCCTTACCCTAACAATAACCCTAACCCTAACCCTAACGCAAACCCTAACCCTAACCCTAACTGTAACCCTAACCCTAACCCTAACTCTAACCCAAAATCTAACCCAAACCCTAACCCTAACACTAACCCTAACGCTAAGCCTAACCCTAACCCTAACCCTAACCTGAACCCTAACCCTAACCCTAACCTTAACCCTCATGCAAATCCTAACCAAACCCTAACCCTAACACTAAAACTAACCCTAACACTAACCCTAAACCTAACCCTAACCCTAAACCTAACCCTAATCCTAACCCTAACCCCTAACCCTGACCCTAACTCTATCCTATTCCTAACCCTAACCCTTACCATAACCCTTACCCTAACCATAACCCAAACCCTAACCCTAACCCTAACCTGAACCCTTACCCTAAACCAAACCCTAACCCTAACCCTAACCCTAACACTAACGCTAACCGTAACCCCTAACCCTAACCCTAACCCTAACCCTACCCTAACCATAACCCTAACCCTAACCCTAACCTGAACCCTAACACTAACCCTAATGCAAACCCTAACCCTAACACTAACCCTAACCCTAACCCTAACCCTAACAGTAACCCTAAACCTAAACCTAACCCTAACCCTAACCCTAATCAATAACCTTAACCCTAACCCAAACCCTTACCCTAACCATAACCCTAACCCTAACTCTACCCTATTCCTAACCCTAACCCTTACCATAACCCTTACCCTAACCCTAACCCAAACCCTAACCCTAACCTTAACCTGAACCCTACCCCTAACCCTAACGCAAACCCTAACCCTAACCCTAACACTAATCCTAACACTAACCCTAACCCTAACAGTAACCCTAAACCTAAACCTAAACCTAACCCTAACCCTAACCCTAACCCTAACCCTAACCCTAACCCTAACACTAATCCTAACACTAATGCTAACCCTAACAGTAACCCTAAACCTAAACCTAAACCTAACCCTAACCCTAACCCTAACCCTAACCCTAACCCTAAAACCTAACTCTAACCCTAACCCTAACCATAACCCTAACCCTAACACTAATCCTAACCCTAACACTAACCACTGTTCTAAATTCTAACAGTACTTTGATAAATCCCAAACAACGCATCTTCTTTTCACCGAAACACATCTCTGTTTCTAACAAAAGCATTTCATGAAATTCGTACACTTTCAAAAGAACGAGACTATCTTTCAAAGTAAAGCTTCTAAGGGGAAGAGGAACAATATTCTCAATTCTAACAATACTTTGACATATCCCAAACAACGAATCTTCTTTTCACAGAAACACGTCTGTGTTTCTCACAAAAGCATTTCATGAAATTCATACACTTTCATAAGATGAGATTATCTTTCAAAGTAAAGCTTCTAAGCGGAAGAGGAACACTGTTCTCAATTCTAACAATACTGTGAAACATCCCACACAACGAATCTTCTTTTCAATCACGTCTACGTTTCTTACAAAAGCATTTCATGAAATTCATACACTTTCAGATGAATGTGAATATCTCTCAAAGTAAAGCTTCTAAACAGAAGAGGAACACTGATCTCAATTCTAACAATACTTTGATACATCCCAAACAACGAATCTTCTTTTCAAAGAAACACGTCTGTGTTTCTTACAAAAGCATTTCATGAAATTCATACACTTTCAAAAGAACGAGATTATCTTTCAAAGTAAAGTTTCTTAGGGGAAGAGTAAAACACTTCTAAATTCTTTTTTTTTAATCCTAACCCTAACCCTAACCATAAACCCTGACCCTAACCCTAACCCTAACCGTAACTGTAAAACTAACCCTAACCCTTACCCTAACCCTAACCCAAACCCTAACGCTAACCCTAACCCTAACCCTAACCCTAACCCTAACCCCTAACCCTAACCCTAACCCTACCCTAACCCTAACCCTAACACTTATGCTAACCCTAACCCAAACCCTAACCCTAACCCTAAACGTAACCCAAACCCTAATCCTAACCCTAACCCTAACCATAATCCTAACCCTAACCCTAATCCTAACCATAACCCTAACCCTAACCCTAAACCGTAACTCTAACCCTAACCCTAACCTTAACCGTACCCGTAACCCTAAACCTAACCCTAACCATAACCATAACCCTTACCCTAACTCTAACCCAAACCGTAACCGTAACCCTAACCCTAACCCAAACCCTAAACCTAACCCTAACCCTGACCCTAACCCTAACCTCTAACCCTACCCCTAACCCAACCCTAACCGTAACCCCAACCTTAACCATTACCCTAACCCTAACCCAAACCCTAAACCTAACACTAACCCTAACCCAAACCCTAACCCAAACCCTAACCCTAACCCTAACCCTAACCCTAACGCTAACCCTAACCCCTAACGCTAACCCTAACCTAAACCCTAACCTAACCCTAACCCTAACCCTAACCTGAACCCTAACCCTAACCCTAACCCTCACGCAAACCCTAACCAAACCCTAACCCTAACACTAACCATAACCCCAACTCTAACCCTAACCCTAACCCTAACCCTAACCCTAAACCTAACCCTAATCCTAACCCTAACTCCTAACCCTGACCCTAACTCTACCCTATTCCTAACCCTAACCCTTACCATAACCCTAACCCTAACCCTAACCCAAACCCTAACCCTAACCCTAACCCTAAACCAAACCCTAACCGTAACCCTAACCCTAACACTAACGCTAACTGTAACCCCTAAACCTAACCGTAACCCTAACCCTAACCATGACCCTAACCCTAACCCTAAACCCTAACCCTAACCCTAACCCTAACCCTAACCCTAACCGTACCCGTAACCCTAAACCTAACCCTAACCATAACCATAACACTTACCCTAACTCTAACCCAAACCCTAACCGTCACCCTAACCCTAACCCAAACCCTAAACCTAACCTTAACCCTAACCCTAATCCTAACCCCTAACCCTACCCCTAACCCAACCCTAACCGTAACCCCAACCTTAACCATTACCCTAACCCTAACCCAAACCTAACCCTAACACTAACCCTAAACCAAACCCTAACCCAAACTCTAACCCTAACCCTAACCCTAACGCTAACCCTAACCCATAACGCTAACCCTAACCTAAACCCTAACCTAACCCTAACCCTAACCCTAACCTGAACCCTAACAATAACCCTCACGCAAACCCTAACCAAACCCTAACCCTAACACTAACATGAACCCTAACCCTAACCCTAACGCAAACCCTAACCCTAACCCTAACACTAACCCTAACCCTAACCCTAACCCTGACCCTAACTCTACCCTTTTCCTAAACCTAACCCTAACCCTAATCCTAATCCCTAACCCTAACACAAACCCTAACCCAAACCCTTACCCTAACCATAACCCTAACCCTAAACCTTACCCTAACCATAACCCTAACCCTAAACCTAAACCTAACTCTAATCCTAACCCTAACTCCTAACCCTGACCCTAACTCTACCCTATTCCTAACCCTAACCCTTACCATAACCCTTACCCTAACCATAACAGAAACCCTAACCCTAACCCTAACCCTAATCCTAACCCTAAACCAAACCCTAACCCTAACCCTAACACTAAAGCTAACCGTAACCCCTAACCCTAACCCTAACCCTAACCCTACACTAACCATAACCCTAACCCTAACCCTTACCCTAACCATAACCCTAACCCTAACCCTAACGCAAACCCTAACCCTAACCCTAACTGTAACCCTAACCCTAACCCTAACTCTAACCCAAAATCTAACCCAAACCCTAACCCTAACGCTAAGCCTAACCCTAACCCTAACCCTAACCTGAACCCTAACCCTAACCCTAACCTTAACCCTCACGCAAACCCTAACGAAACCCTAACCCTAACACTAACACTAACCCTAACACTAACCCTAAACCTAACCCTAACCCTAAACCTAACCTTAATCCTAATCCTAACCCCTAACCCTGACCCTAACTCTATCCTATTCCTAACCCTAACCCTTACCATAACCCTTACCCTAACCCTTACCCTAACCCTAACCCAAACCCTAACGCTAACCCTAACCCTAACCCTAACCCTAACCCTAACTCTACCCTATTCCTAACCCTAACCCTTACCATAACCCTTACCCTAACCATAACAGAAACCCTAACCCTAACCCTAACCCTAATCCTAACCCTAACCCTAACGCTAACACTAACCCTAACCCTAAACCTAACCGTAATCCCTAACCCTAACCCTAACCCTAACCCTACCCTAACCATAACCCTAACCCTTACCTTAACCCTAACCCTAACCTCAACCCTAACCCTAACCCTAACCTTAACCCTAAGGCAAACCCTAACACTAAACCTAACACTAACCCTAACCCTAACAGTAAACCTAACCCTAACCCTAACCCTAACCCTAACCCTAACCCTAACCCTAACCCTAACCCTTACCCTAACAATAACCCTAACCCTAACCCTAACGCAAACCCTAACCCTAACCCTAACTGTAACCCTAACCCTAACCCTAACTCTAACCCAAAATCTAACCCAAACCCTAACCCTAACACTAACCCTAACGCTAAGCCTAACCCTAAACCTAACCCTAACCTGAACCCTAACCCTAACCCTAACCTTAACCCTCATGCAAATCCTAACCAAACCCTAACCCTAACACTAACACTAACCCTAACACTAACCCTAAACCTAACCCTAACCCTAAACCTAACCCTAATCCTAACCCTAACCCCTAACCCTGACCCTAACTCTATCCTATTCCTAACCCTAACCCTTACCATAACCCTTACACTAACCCTAACCCCTAACCCTAACCCTAAGCCTAACTCTACCCTAACCCAATCCCTAACCATAACACTAACCCTAACACTAACCCTAACACTAACTCTAACCCTAACGTAAACCCTAACCCTAACCCTAACACTAACCCTAACCCTAACCGTAACCCTAACCCTAACACTAACCCTAACCCTAACCCTTACCCTAACCCTAACCCAAACCCTAACCCTAACACTAACCCTAACCCTAACCCTAACTCTAACACTTACCTTAACTCCTAACCCTAACCCTAACCCTACCCTAAACCTAACCCTAACCCTAACCCTAACGCAACCCTAACCCTAACCCTAAGCCTAAACCTAACACTAACACTAAACCCTAACCCTAACCCTAACACTTACCCTAACCGTAATCCAAACCCTAACCCTAACCCTAACCCAAACCCTAAAGCTAACCCTAACCCTAACATTAACCCTAACCCTAAACCCTAACCCTAACCCTAATCCTACCGTAACCCTAACCCTAACCCTAACCCTAACCCTAACCCTAACCCTAACCCTAACCCTAACCCTAACCCTAACCCTAACCCTAACCCTAACCCTAACCCTAACCCTAACCCTAACCCTAACCCTAACCCTAACCCTAACCCTAACCCTAACCCTAACCCTAACCCTAACCCTAACCCTAACCCTAACCCTAACCCTAACCCTAACCCTAACCCTAACCCTAACCCTAACCCTAACCCTAACCCTAACCCTAACCCTAACCCTAACCCTAACCCTAACCCTAACCCTAACCCAAACCCTAACGCTAACCCTAACCCTAACCCTAACCCTACCCCTAACCCTAACCCTAACCCTAACCCTAACCCTAACCCTAACCCTAACCCTAACCCTAACCCAAACCCTAACCTGAACCCTAACCCTAAACCAAACCCTAACCCTAACCCTAACCCTAACACTAACGCTAACCGTAACCCCTAACCCTAACCCTACCCTAACCCAAACCCAAACCATAACCTGAACCCTAACCCTAAACCAAACCCTAACCCTAACCCTAACCCTAACACTAACGCTAACCGTAACCCCTAACCCTAACCCTACTCTAACCATAACCCTAACCCTAACCCTAACCCTAACCTGAACCCTAACCCTAACCCTAACGCAAACCCTAACCCTAACACTAACCCTAACCCTAACCCTAACAGTAACCCTAAACCTAAACCTAACCCTAACCCTAACCCTAATCCCTAACCTTAACCCTAATCCAAACCCTTACCCTAACCATAACCCTAACCCTAACTCTACCCTATTCCTAACCCTAACCCTTACCATAACCCTTACCCTAACCCTAACCCAAACCCTAACCCTAACCTTAACCTGAAACCTAACCCTAACCCTAACGCAAACTTATCCCTAACCCTAACACTAATCCTAACACTAACCCTAACCCTAACAGTAACCCTAAACCTAACCCTAACCCTAACCCTAACCCTAACCCTAACCCTAACCCTAACCTTAACCCTAACCCTAAAACCTAACCCTAACCCTAACCCTAACCATAACCCTAACCCTAACACTAATCCTAACCCTAACACTAACCACTGTTCTAAATTCTAACAATACTTTGATAAATCCCAAACAACGCATCTTCTTTTCACCGAAACACATCTCTGTTTCTAACAAAAGCATTTCATGAAATTCGTACTCTTTCAAAAGAACGAGACTATCTTTCAAAGTAAAGCTTCTAAGGGGAAGAGGAACAATATTCTCAATTCTAACAATACTTTGATATATCCCAAACAACGAATCTTCTTTTCACAGAAACACGTCTGTGTTTCTCACAAAAGCATTTCATGAAATTCATACACTTTCATAAGACGAGATTATCTTTCAAAGTAAAGCTTCTAAGCGGAAGAGGAACACTGTTCTCAATTCTAACAATACTGTGAAACATCCCACACAACGAATCTTCTTTTCAATCACGTCTACGTTTCTTACAAAAGCATTTCATGAAATTCATACACTTTCAGATGAATGTGAATATCTCTCAAAGTAAAGCTTCTAAACAGAAGAGGAACACTGATCTCAATTCTAACAATACTTTGATACATCCCAAACAACGAATCTTCTTTTCAAAGAAACAAGTATGTGTTTTTTACAATAGCATTTCATGAAATTCATACACTTGCAAAAGAACGAGATTATCTTTCAAAGTAAAGTTTCTTAGGGGAAGAGTAAAACTCTTCTAAATTCTTTTTTTTAATCCTAACCCTAACCCTAACCATAAACCCTGACCCTAACCCTAACCCTAACCGTAACCGTAACCATAACCCTAACCCTTACCCTAACCCAAACCCAAACCCTAACGCTAACCCTAACCCTATCCCTAACCCTAACCAATAACCCTAACCCTAACCCTACCCTAACCCTAACCCTAACACTTATGCTAAACCTAACCCAAACCCTAACCCTAACCCTAAACGTAACCCAAACCCTAATCCTAACCCTAACCCTAACCCTAATCCTAACCCTAACCCTAACCCTAACCATAACCCTAACCCTAACCCTAAACCCTAACCCTAACCCTAACCCTAACCGTACCCGTAACCCTAACCCTAACCCTAACCCCTAACCCTAACCCTAACCCTACCTTAACCCTAACCCTAACACTTATGCTAACCCTAACCCAAACCCTAACCCTAACCCTAAACGTAACCCAAACCCTAATCCTAACCCTAACCTTAACCCTAATCCTAACCCTAACCCTAACCCTAACCATAACCCTAACCCTAACCCTAAACCCTAACCCTAACCCTAACCCTAACCCTAACCGTACCCGTAACCCTAACCCTAACCCTAACCATAACCATAACCCTTACCCTAACTCTAACCCAAACACTAACCGTAACCCTAACCCTAACCCAAACTCTAAACTAAACCCTAACCCTAACCCTAACCCTAACCCCTAACCCTAGCCCTAACCCAACCCTAACTGTAACCCCAACCTTAACCATTACCCTAACCCTAACCCAAACCCTAACCCTAACACTAACCCTAACCCAAACCCTAACCCAAACCCTAACCCTAACCCTAACCCTAACCATAACCCTAATCCTAACCCTAACGCAAACCCTAACCCTAACCCTAACCGTAACCCTAACCCTAACCCTAACTCTAACCCAAAATCTAACCCAAACCCTAACCCTAACACTAACCCTAACGCTAAGCCTAACCCTAACCCTAACCCTAACCTGAACCCAAACCCTAACCCTAACCTTAACCCTCACGCAAACCCTAAACAAACCCTAACCCTAACATTAACACTAACCCTAACCCTAACCCTAACAGTAACCCTAAACCTAAACCTAACCCTAACCCTAACCCTAAACCTAAAACCTAACCCTAACCCTAACCCTACCGCAAACCCTAACCCTAACCTAACCCTAACCCTAACCCTTACCCTAACCCTAACCCAAACCCTAACGCTAACCCTAACCCTAACCCTAACCTTAACCCCTAACCCTAACCCTAACCCTACCCTAACCCTAACCCTAAAACTTATGCTAACCCTAAACCAAACCCTAACCCTAACCCTAAACGTAACCCAAACCCTAATACTAACCCTAACCCTAACCCTAATCCTAACCCTAACCCTAACCCTAACCATAACCCTAACCCTAACCCTAAACCCTAACCCTAACCCTAACCATAACTGTACCCGTAACCCTAAACCTAACCCTAACCATAACCATAACCATTACCCTAACTCTAACCCAAACCCTAACCGTAACCCTAACCCTAACCCAAACCCTAAACCTAACCCTAACCCTAACCCTAACCCCTAACCCAACCCTAACCCAACCCTAACCGTATCCCCAACCTTAACCATTACCCTAACCCTAACCCAAACCCTAACCCTAACACTAACCCTAACCCAAACCATAACCCAAACCCTAACCCTAACCCTTACCCTAACCCTAACCCAAACCCTAACCCAAACCCTAACCTGAACCCTAACCCTAAACCAAACCCTAACCCTAACCCTAACCCTAACACTAACGCTAACCGTAACCCCTAACCCTAACCCTACCCTAACCCTAACCCAAACCATAACCTGAACCCTAACCCTAAACCAAACCCTAACCCTAACCCTAACCCTAACACTAACGCTAACCGTAACCCCTAACCCTAACCCTACCCTAACCATAACCCTAACCCTAACCCTAACCCTAACCTGAACCCTAACCCTAACCCTAACGCAAACCCTAACCCTAACACTAACCCTAACCCTAACCCTAACAGTAACCCTAAACCTAAACCTAACCCTAACCCTAACCCTAATCCCTAACCTTAACCCTAATCCAAACCCTTACCCTAACCATAACCCTAACCCTAACTCTACCCTATTCCTAACCCTAACCCTTACCATAACCCTTACCCTAACCCTAACCCAAACCCTAACCCTAACCTTAACCTGAAACCTAACCCTAACCCTAACGCAAACTTATCCCTAACCCTAACACTAATCCTAACACTAACCCTAACCCTAACAGTAACCCTAAACCTAAACCTAACCCTAACCCTAACCCTAACCCTAACCCTAACCCTAACCTTAACCCTAACCCTAAAACCTAACCCTAACCCTAACCCTAACCATAACCCTAACCCTAACACTAATCCTAACCCTAACACTAACCACTGTTCTAAATTCTAACAATACTTTGATAAATCCCAAACAACGCATCTTCTTTTCACCGAAACACATCTCTGTTTCTAACAAAAGCATTTCATGAAATTCGTACTCTTTCAAAAGAACGAGACTATCTTTCAAAGTAAAGCTTCTAAGGGGAAGAGGAACAATATTCTCAATTCTAACAATACTTTGATATATCCCAAACAACGAATCTTCTTTTCACAGAAACACGTCTGTGTTTCTCACAAAAGCATTTCATGAAATTCATACACTTTCATAAGACGAGATTATCTTTCAAAGTAAAGCTTCTAAGCGGAAGAGGAACACTGTTCTCAATTCTAACAATACTGTGAAACATCCCACACAACGAATCTTCTTTTCAATCACGTCTACGTTTCTTACAAAAGCATTTCATGAAATTCATACACTTTCAGATGAATGTGAATATCTCTCAAAGTAAAGCTTCTAAACAGAAGAGGAACACTGATCTCAATTCTAACAATACTTTGATACATCCCAAACAACGAATCTTCTTTTCAAAGAAACAAGTATGTGTTTTTTACAATAGCATTTCATGAAATTCATACACTTTCAAAAGAACGAGATTATCTTTCAAAGTAAAGTTTCTTAGGGGAAGAGTAAAACTCTTCTAAATTCTTTTTTTTTAATCCTAACCCTAACCCTAACCATAAACCCTGACCCTAACCCTAACCCTAACCGTAACCGTAACCATAACCCTAACCCTTACCCTAACCCAAACCCAAACCCTAACGCTAACCCTAACCCTATCCCTAACCCTAACCAATAACCCTAACCCTAACCCTACCCTAACCCTAACCCTAACACTTATGCTAAACCTAACCCAAACCCTAACCCTAACCCTAAACGTAACCCAAACCCTAATCCTAACCCTAACCCTAACCCTAATCCTAACCCTAACCCTAACCCTAACCATAACCCTAACCCTAACCCTAAACCCTAACCCTAACCCTAACCCTAACCGTACCCGTAACCCTAACCCTAACCCTAACCCCTAACCCTAACCCTAACCCTACCTTAACCCTAACCCTAACACTTATGCTAACCCTAACCCAAACCCTAACCCTAACCCTAAACGTAACCCAAACCCTAATCCTAACCCTAACCTTAACCCTAATCCTAACCCTAACCCTAACCCTAACCATAACCCTAACCCTAACCCTAAACCCTAACCCTAACCCTAACCCTAACCCTAACCGTACCCGTAACCCTAACCCTAACCCTAACCATAACCCTAACCCTAACCCTAAACCCTAACCCTAACCCTAACCCTAACCCTAACCGTACCCGTAACCCTAACCCTAACCCTAAACCCTAACCCTAACCCTAACTCTAACCCAAACACTAACCGTAACCCTAACCCTAACCCAAACTCTAAACTAAACCCTAACCCTAACCCTAACCCCTAACCCTAGCCCTAACCCAACCCTAACTGTAACCCCAACCTTAACCATTACCCTAACCCTAACCCAAACCCTAACCCTAACACTAACCCTAACCCAAACCCTAACCCAAACCCTAACCCTAACCCTAACCCTAACCATAACCCTAATCCTAACCCTAACGCAAACCCTAACCCTAACCCTAACCGTAACCCTAACCCTAACCCTAACTCTAACCCAAAATCTAACCCAAACCCTAACCCTAACACTAACCCTAACGCTAAGCCTAACCCTAACCCTAACCCTAACCTGAACCCAAACCCTAACCCTAACCTTAACCCTCACGCAAACCCTAAACAAACCCTAACCCTAACACTAACACTAACCCTAACCCTAACCCTAATAGTAACCCTAAACCTAAACCTAACCCTAACCCTAACCCTAAACCTAAAACCTAACCCTAACCCTAACCCTACCGCAAACCCTAACCCTAACCTAACCCTAACCCTAACCCTTACCCTAACCCTAACCCAAACCCTAACGCTAACCCTAACCCTAACCCTAACCTTAACCCCTAACCCTAACCCTAACCCTACCCTAACCCTAACCCTAAAACTTATGCTAACCCTAAACCAAACCCTAACCCTAACCCTAAACGTAACCCAAACCCTAATACTAACCCTAACCCTAACCCTAATCCTAACCCTAACCCTAACCCTAACCATAACCCTAACCCTAACCCTAAACCCTAACCCTAACCCTAACCATAACTGTACCCGTAACCCTAAACCTAACCCTAACCATAACCATAACCATTACCCTAACTCTAACCCAAACCCTAACCGTAACCCTAACCCTAACCCAAACCCTAAACCTAACCCTAACCCTAACCCTAACCCCTAACCCAACCCTAACCCAACCCTAACCGTATCCCCAACCTTAACCATTACCCTAACCCTAACCCAAACCCTAACCCTAACACTAACCCTAACCCAAACCATAACCCAAACCCTAACCCTAACCCTTACCCTAACCCTAACCCAAACCCTAACCCAAACCCTAACCTGAACCCTAACCCTAAACCAAACCCTAACCCTAACCCTAACCCTAACACTAACGCTAACCGTAACCCCTAACCCTAACCCTACCCTAACCCTAACCCAAACCATAACCTGAACCCTAACCCTAAACCAAACCCTAACCCTAACCCTAACCCTAACACTAACGCTAACCGTAACCCCTAACCCTAACCCTACCCTAACCATAACCCTAACCCTAACCCTAACCCTAACCTGAACCCTAACCCTAACCCTAACGCAAACCCTAACCCTAACACTAACCCTAACCCTAACCCTAACAGTAACCCTAAACCTAAACCTAACCCTAACCCTAACCCTAATCCCTAACCTTAACCCTAATCCAAACCCTTACCCTAACCATAACCCTAACCCTAACTCTACCCTATTCCTAACCCTAACCCTTACCATAACCCTTACCCTAACCCTAACCCAAACCCTAACCCTAACCTTAACCTGAAACCTAACCCTAACCCTAACGCAAACTTATCCCTAACCCTAACACTAATCCTAACACTAACCCTAACCCTAACAGTAACCCTAAACCTAAACCTAACCCTAACCCTAACCCTAACCCTAACCCTAACCCTAACCTTAACCCTAACCCTAAAACCTAACCCTAACCCTAACCCTAACCATAACCCTAACCCTAACACTAATCCTAACCCTAACACTAACCACTGTTCTAAATTCTAACAATACTTTGATAAATCCCAAACAACGCATCTTCTTTTCACCGAAACACATCTCTGTTTCTAACAAAAGCATTTCATGAAATTCGTACTCTTTCAAAAGAACGAGACTATCTTTCAAAGTAAAGCTTCTAAGGGGAAGAGGAACAATATTCTCAATTCTAACAATACTTTGATATATCCCAAACAACGAATCTTCTTTTCACAGAAACACGTCTGTGTTTCTCACAAAAGCATTTCATGAAATTCATACACTTTCATAAGACGAGATTATCTTTCAAAGTAAAGCTTCTAAGCGGAAGAGGAACACTGTTCTCAATTCTAACAATACTGTGAAACATCCCACACAACGAATCTTCTTTTCAATCACGTCTACGTTTCTTACAAAAGCATTTCATGAAATTCATACACTTTCAGATGAATGTGAATATCTCTCAAAGTAAAGCTTCTAAACAGAAGAGGAACACTGATCTCAATTCTAACAATACTTTGATACATCCCAAACAACGAATCTTCTTTTCAAAGAAACAAGTATGTGTTTTTTACAATAGCATTTCATGAAATTCATACACTTTCAAAAGAACGAGATTATCTTTCAAAGTAAAGTTTCTTAGGGAAGAGTAAAACTCTTCTAAATTCTTTTTTTTAATCCTAACCCTAACCCTAACCATAAACCCTGACCCTAACCCTAACCCTAACCGAAACCGTAACCATAACCCTAACCCTTACCCTAACCCAAACCCAAACCCTAACGCTAACCCTAACCCTATCCCTAACCCTAACCAATAACCCTAACCCTAACCCTACCCTAACCCTAACCCTAACACTTATGCTAAACCTAACCCAAACCCTAACCCTAACCCTAAACGTAACCCAAACCCTAATCCTAACCCTAACCCTAACCCTAATCCTAACCCTAACCCTAACCCTAACCATAACCCTAACCCTAACCCTAAACCCTAACCCTAACCCTAACCCTAACCGTACCCGTAACCCTAACCCTAACCCTAACCCCTAACCCTAACCCTAACCCTACCTTAACCCTAACCCTAACACTTATGCTAACCCTAACCCAAACCCTAACCCTAACCCTAAACGTAACCCAAACCCTAATCCTAACCCTAACCTTAACCCTAATCCTAACCCTAACCCTAACCCTAACCATAACCCTAACCCTAACCCTAAACCCTAACCCTAACCCTAACCCTAACCCTAACCGTACCCGTAACCCTAACCCTAACCCTAACCATAACCATAACCCTTACCCTAACTCTAACCCAAACACTAACCGTAACCCTAACCCTAACCCAAACTCTAAACTAAACCCTAACCCTAACCCTAACCCTAACCCCTAACCCTAGCCCTAACCCAACCCTAACTGTAACCCCAACCTTAACCATTACCCTAACCCTAACCCAAACCCTAACCCTAACACTAACCCTAACCCAAACCCTAACCCAAACCCTAACCCTAACCCTAACCCTAACCATAACCCTAATCCTAACCCTAACGCAAACCCTAACCCTAACCCTAACCGTAACCCTAACCCTAACCCTAACTCTAACCCAAAATCTAACCCAAACCCTAACCCTAACACTAACCCTAACGCTAAGCCTAACCCTAACCCTAACCCTAACCTGAACCCAAACCCTAACCCTAACCTTAACCCTCACGCAAACCCTAAACAAACCCTAACCCTAACACTAACACTAACCCTAACCCTAACCCTAACAGTAACCCTAAACCTAAACCTAACCCTAACCCTAACCCTAAACCTAAAACCTAACCCTAACCCTAACCCTACCGCAAACCCTAACCCTAACCTAACCCTAACCCTAACCCTTACCCTAACCCTAACCCAAACCCTAACGCTAACCCTAACCCTAACCCTAACCTTAACCCCTAACCCTAACCCTAACCCTACCCTAACCCTAACCCTAAAACTTATGCTAACCCTAAACCAAACCCTAACCCTAACCCTAAACGTAACCCAAACCCTAATACTAACCCTAACCCTAATCCTAACCCTAACCCTAACCCTAACCATAACCCTAACCCTAACCCTAAACCCTAACCCTAACCCTAACCATAACTGTACCCGTAACCCTAAACCTAACCCTAACCATAACCATAACCATTACCCTAACTCTAACCCAAACCCTAACCGTAACCCTAACCCTAACCCAAACCCTAAACCTAACCCTAACCCTAACCCTAACCCCTAACCCAACCCTAACCCAACCCTAACCGTATCCCCAACCTTAACCATTACCCTAACCCTAACCCAAACCCTAACCCTAACACTAACCCTAACCCAAACCATAACCCAAACCCTAACCCTAACCCTTACCCTAACCCTAACCCAAACCCTAACCCAAACCCTAACCTGAACCCTAACCCTAAACCAAACCCTAACCCTAACCCTAACCCTAACACTAACGCTAACCGTAACCCCTAACCCTAACCCTACCCTAACCCTAACCCAAACCATAACCTGAACCCTAACCCTAAACCAAACCCTAACCCTAACCCTAACCCTAACACTAACGCTAACCGTAACCCCTAACCCTAACCCTACCCTAACCATAACCCTAACCCTAACCCTAACCCTAACCTGAACCCTAACCCTAACCCTAACGCAAACCCTAACCCTAACACTAACCCTAACCCTAACCCTAACAGTAACCCTAAACCTAAACCTAACCCTAACCCTAACCCTAATCCCTAACCTTAACCCTAATCCAAACCCTTACCCTAACCATAACCCTAACCCTAACTCTACCCTATTCCTAACCCTAACCCTTACCATAACCCTTACCCTAACCCTAACCCAAACCCTAACCCTAACCTTAACCTGAAACCTAACCCTAACCCTAACGCAAACTTATCCCTAACCCTAACACTAATCCTAACACTAACCCTAACCCTAACAGTAACCCTAAACCTAAACCTAACCCTAACCCTAACCCTAACCCTAACCCTAACCCTAACCTTAACCCTAACCCTAAAACCTAACCCTAACCCTAACCCTAACCATAACCCTAACCCTAACACTAATCCTAACCCTAACACTAACCACTGTTCTAAATTCTAACAATACTTTGATAAATCCCAAACAACGCATCTTCTTTTCACCGAAACACATCTCTGTTTCTAACAAAAGCATTTCATGAAATTCGTACTCTTTCAAAAGAACGAGACTATCTTTCAAAGTAAAGCTTCTAAGGGGAAGAGGAACAATATTCTCAATTCTAACAATACTTTGATATATCCCAAACAACGAATCTTCTTTTCACAGAAACACGTCTGTGTTTCTCACAAAAGCATTTCATGAAATTCATACACTTTCATAAGACGAGATTATCTTTCAAAGTAAAGCTTCTAAGCGGAAGAGGAACACTGTTCTCAATTCTAACAATACTGTGAAACATCCCACACAACGAATCTTCTTTTCAATCACGTCTACGTTTCTTACAAAAGCATTTCATGAAATTCATACACTTTCAGATGAATGTGAATATCTCTCAAAGTAAAGCTTCTAAACAGAAGAGGAACACTGATCTCAATTCTAACAATACTTTGATACATCCCAAACAACGAATCTTCTTTTCAAAGAAACAAGTATGTGTTTTTTACAATAGCATTTCATGAAATTCATACACTTTCAAAAGAACGAGATTATCTTTCAAAGTAAAGTTTCTTAGGGGAAGAGTAAAACTCTTCTAAATTCTTTTTTTTTAATCCTAACCCTAACCCTAACCATAAACCCTGACCCTAACCCTAACCCTAACCGTAACCGTAACCATAACCCTAACCCTTACCCTAACCCAAACCCAAACCCTAACGCTAACCCTAACCCTATCCCTAACCCTAACCAATAACCCTAACCCTAACCCTACCCTAACCCTAACCCTAACACTTATGCTAAACCTAACCCAAACCCTAACCCTAACCCTAAACGTAACCCAAACCCTAATCCTAACCCTAACCCTAACCCTAATCCTAACCCTAACCCTAACCCTAACCATAACCCTAACCCTAACCCTAAACCCTAACCCTAACCCTAACCCTAACCGTACCCGTAACCCTAACCCTAACCCTAACCCCTAACCCTAACCCTAACCCTACCTTAACCCTAACCCTAACACTTATGCTAACCCTAACCCAAACCCTAACCCTTACCCTAAACGTAACCCAAACCCTAATCCTAACCCTAACCCTAACCCTAACCCTAACGCAAACCCTAACCCTAACCCTAACCGTAACCCTAACCCTAACCCTAACTCTAACCCAAAATCTAACCCAAACCCTAACCCTAACACTAACCCTAACGCTAAGCCTAACCCTAACCCTAACCCTAACCTGAACCCTAACCCTAACCCTAACCTTAACCCTCACGCAAACCCTAAACAGACCCTAACCCTAACACTAACACTAACCCTAACCCTAACCCTAACAGTAACCCTAAACCTAAACCTAACCCTAACCCTAACCCTAATCCCTAACCTTAACCATAACATAAACCCTTACCCTAACCATAACCCTAACCCTTACCCTAACCATAACCCTAACCCTAACCCTAACTCAAACCCTAACCCTAAACGAAACCCTAACCCTAACCCTAACAGTAACCCTAAACCTAACCCTGACGCTAAGCCTAACCCTAACCCTAACCATAACCTGAACCCTAACCCTAACCCTAACCTTAACCCTCACGCAAACCCTAACCAAACCCTAACCCTAACACTAACACTAACCCTAACCCTAACCCTAACAGTAACCCTAAACCTAAACCTAACCCTAACCCTAACCCTAACCCTAACCCTAACCTGAACCCTAACCCTAACGCAAACCCTAACCCTAACCCTAACACTAACCCTAACACTAACCCTAACGTTAACCTGAACCCTAACCCTAACCCTAACCTTAACCCTCACGCAAACCCTAACCAAACCCTAACCCTAACACTAACACTAAAACCTAACCCTAACCCTAACCCTAACCATAATCCTAACCCTAACACTAATCCTAACCCTAACACTAACCACTGTTCTAAATTCTAACAATACTTTGATAAATCCCAAACAACGCATCTTCTTTTCACCGAAACACATCTCTGTTTCTAACAAAAGCATTTCATGAAATTCGTACACTTTCAAAAGAACGAGACTATCTTTCAAAGTAAAGCTTCTAAGGGGAAGAGGAACAATATTCTCAATTCTAACAATACTTTGATATATCCCAAACAACGAATCTTCTTTTCACAGAAACACGTCTGTGTTTCTCACAAAAGCATTTCATGAAATTCATACACTTTCATAAGACGAGATTATCTTTTAAAGTAAAGCTTCTAAGTGGAAGAGGAACACTGTTCTCAATTCTAACAATACTGTGAAACATCCCACACAACGAATCTTCTTTTCAATCACGTCTACGTTTCTTACAAAAGCATTTCATGAAATTCATACACTTTCAGATGAATGTGAATATCTCTCAAAGTAAAGCTTCTAAACAGAAGAGGAACACTGATCTCAATTCTAACAATACTTTGATACATCCCAAACAACGAATCTTCTTTTCAAAGAAACACGTCTGTGTTTCTTACAAAAGCATTTCATGAAATACATACACTTTCAAAAGAACGAGATTATCTTTCAAAGTAAAGTTTCTTAGGGGAAGAGTAAAACTCTTCTAAATTCTTTTTTTTTAATCCTAACCCTAACCCTAACCATAAACCCTGACCCTAACCCTAACCCTAACCGTAACTGTAAAACTAACCCTAACCCTTACCCTAACCCTAACCCAAACCCTAACGCTAACCCTAACCCTAACCCTAACCCTAACCCTAACCCCTAACCCTAACCCTAACCCTACCCTAACCCTTACCCTAACACTTATGCTAACCCTAACCCAAACCCTAACCCTAACACTAAACGTAACCCAAACCCTAATCCTAACCCTAACCCTAACTCTAATCCTAACCCTAACCATAACCCTAACCATAACCCTAACCCTAACCCTAATCTCTAACCCTAACCTTAACCCTAACCGTACCCGTAACCCTAAACCTAACCCCAACCCTAACCGTACCCGTAACCCTAACCCTAACCCTAACCCTAACCCTAACCCTAAAACCTAACCCTAACCCTAACCCTAACCCTAACCATAACCCTAACCCTAACACTAATCCTAACCCTAACACTAACCACTGTTCTAAATTCTAACAATACTTTGATAAATCCCAAACAACGCATCTTCTTTTCACCGAAACACATCTCTGTTTCTAACAAAAGCATTTCATGAAATTCGTACTCTTTCAAAAGAACGAGACTATCTTTCAAAGTAAAGCTTCTAAGGGGAAGAGGAACAATATTCTCAATTCTAACAATACTTTGATATATCCCAAACAACGAATCTTCTTTTCACAGAAACACGTCTGTGTTTCTCACAAAAGCATTTCATGAAATTCATACACTTTCATAAGACGAGATTATCTTTCAAAGTAAAGCTTCTAAGCGGAAGAGGAACACTGTTCTCAATTCTAACAATACTGTGAAACATCCCACACAACGAATCTTCTTTTCAATCACGTCTACGTTTCTTACAAAAGCATTTCATGAAATTCATACACTTTCAGATGAATGTGAATATCTCTCAAAGTAAAGCTTCTAAACAGAAGAGGAACACTGATCTCAATTCTAACAATACTTTGATACATCCCAAACAACGAATCTTCTTTTCAAAGAAACAAGTATGTGTTTTTTACAATAGCATTTCATGAAATTCATACACTTTCAAAAGAACGAGATTATCTTTCAAAGTAAAGTTTCTTAGGGGAAGAGTAAAACTCTTCTAAATTCTTTTTTTTAATCCTAACCCGAACCCTAACCATAAACCCTGACCCTAACCCTAACCCTAACCGTAACCGTAACCATAACCCTAACCCTTACCCTAACCCAAACCCAAACCCTAACGCTAACCCTAACCCTATCCCTAACCCTAACCAATAACCCTAACCCTAACCCTACCCTAACCCTAACCCTAACACTTATGCTAAACCTAACCCAAACCCTAACCCTAACCCTAAACGTAACCCAAACCCTAATCCTAACCCTAACCCTAACCCTAATCCTAACCCTAACCCTAACCCTAACCATAACCCTAACCCTAACCCTAAACCCTAACCCTAACCCTAACCCTAACCGTACCCGTAACCCTAACCCTAACCCTAACCCCTAACCCTAACCCTAACCCTACCTTAACCCTAACCCTAACACTTATGCTAACCCTAACCCAAACCCTAACCCTAACCCTAAACGTAACCCAAACCCTAATCCTAACCCTAACCCTAACCCTAATCCTAACCCTAACCCTAACCCTAACCATAACCCTAACCCTAACCCTAAACCCTAACCCTAACCCTAACCCTAACCCTAACCGTACCCGTAACCCTAACCCTAACCCTAACCATAACCATAACCCTTACCCTAACTAACCCAAACACTAACCGTAACCCTAACCCTAACCCAAACTCTAAACTAAACCCTAACCCTAACCCTAACCCTAACCCCTAACCCTAGCCCTAACCCAACCCTAACTGTAACCCCAACCTTAACCATTACCCTAATCCTAACCCAAACCCTAACCCTAACACTAACCCTAACCCAAACCCTAACCCAAACCCTAACCCTAACCCTAACCCTAACCATAACCCTAACCCTAACCCTAACGCAAACCCTAACCCTAACCCTAACCGTAACCCTAACCCTAACCCTAACTCTAACACAAAATCTAACCCAAACCCTAACCCTAACACTAACCCTAACGCTAAGCCTAACCCTAACCCTAACCCTAACCTGAACCCTAACCCTAACCCTAACCTTAACCCTCACGCAAACCCTAAACAAACCCTAACCCTAACACTAACACTAACCCTAACCCTAACCCTAACAGTAACCCTAAACCTAAACCTAACCCTAACCCTAACCCTAAACCTAAAACCTAACCCTAACCCTAACCCTACCGCAAACCCTAACCCTAACCTAACCCTAACCCTAACCCTTACCCTAACCCTAACCCAAACCCTAACGCTAACCCTAACCCTAACCCTAACCTTAACCCCTAACCCTAACCCTACCCTAACCCTAACCCTAACACTTATGCTAACCCTAAACCAAACCCTAACCCTAACCCTAAACGTAACCCAAACCCTAATACTAACCCTAACCCTAACCCTAATCCTAACCCTAACCCTAACCCTAACCATAACCCTAACCCTAACCCTAAACCCTAACCCTAACCATAACCATAACCGTACCCGTAACCCTAAACCTAACCCTAACCATAACCATAACCATTACCCTAACTCTAACCCAAACCCTAACCGTAACCCTAACCCTAACCCAAACCCTAAACCTAACCCTAACCCTAACCCTAACCCCTAACCCAACCCTAACCCAACCCTAACCGTATCCCCAACCTTAACCATTACCCTAACCCTAACCCAAACCCTAACCCTAACACTAACCCTAACCCAAACCATAACCCAAACCCTAACCCTAACCCTTACCCTAACCCTAACCCAAACCCTAACCCAAACCCTAACCTGAACCCTAACCCTAAACCAAACCCTAACCCTAACCCTAACCCTAACACTAACGCTAACCGTAACCCCTAACCCTAACCCTACCCTAACCCTAACCCAAACCATAACCTGAACCCTAACCCTAAACCAAACCCTAACCCTAACCCTAACCCTAACACTAACGCTAACCGTAACCCCTAACCCTAACCCTACCCTAACCATAACCCTAACCCTAACCCTAACCCTAACCTGAACCCTAACCCTAACCCTAACGCAAACCCTAACCCTAACACTAACCCTAACCCTAACCCTAACAGTAACCCTAAACCTAAACCTAACCCTAACCCTAACCCTAATCCCTAACCTTAACCCTAATCCAAACCCTTACCCTAACCATAACCCTAACCCTAACTCTACCCTATTCCTAACCCTAACCCTTACCATAACCCTTACTCTAACCCTAACCCAAACCCTAACCCTAACCTTAACCTGAAACCTAACCCTAACCCTAACGCAAACTTATCCCTAACCCTAACACTAATCCTAACACTAACCCTAACCCTAACAGTAACCCTAAACCTAAACCTAACCCTAACCCTAACCCTAACCCTAACCCTAACCCTAACCTTAACCCTAACCCTAAAACCTAACCCTAACCCTAACCCTAACCATAACCCTAACCCTAACACTAATCCTAACCCTAACACTAACCACTGTTCTAAATTCTAACAATACTTTGATAAATCCCAAACAACGCATCTTCTTTTCACCGAAACACATCTCTGTTTCTAACAAAAGCATTTCATGAAATTCGTACTCTTTCAAAAGAACGAGACTATCTTTCAAAGTAAAGCTTCTAAGGGGAAGAGGAACAATATTCTCAATTCTAACAATACTTTGATATATCCCAAACAACGAATCTTCTTTTCACAGAAACACGTCTGTGTTTCTCACAAAAGCATTTCATGAAATTCATACACTTTCATAAGACGAGATTATCTTTCAAAGTAAAGCTTCTAAGCGGAAGAGGAACACTGTTCTCAATTCTAACAATACTGTGAAACATCCCACACAACGAATCTTCTTTTCAATCACGTCTACGTTTCTTACAAAAGCATTTCATGAAATTCATACACTTTCAGATGAATGTGAATATCTCTCAAAGTAAAGCTTCTAAACAGAAGAGGAACACTGATCTCAATTCTAACAATACTTTGATACATCCCAAACAACGAATCTTCTTTTCAAAGAAACAAGTATGTGTTTTTTACAATAGCATTTCATGAAATTCATACACTTTCAAAAGAACGAGATTATCTTTCAAAGTAAAGTTTCTTAGGGGAAGAGTAAAACTCTTCTAAATTCTTTTTTTTTAATCCTAACCCTAACCCTAACCATAAACCCTGACCCTAACCCTAACCCTAACCGTAACCGTAACCATAACCCTAACCCTTACCCTAACCCAAACCCAAACCCTAACGCTAACCCTAACCCTATCCCTAACCCTAACCAATAACCCTAACCCTAACCCTACCCTAACCCTAACCCTAACACTTATGCTAAACCTAACCCAAACCCTAACCCTAACCCTAAACGTAACCCAAACCCTAATCCTAACCCTAACCCTAACCCTAATCCTAACCCTAACCCTAACCCTAACCATAACCCTAACCCTAACCCTAAACCCTAACCCTAACCCTAACCCTAACCGTACCCGTAACCCTAACCCTAACCCTAACCCCTAACCCTAACCCTAACCCTACCTTAACCCTAACCCTAACACTTATGCTAACCCTAACCCAAACCCTAACCCTTACCCTAAACGTAACCCAAACCCTAATCCTAACCCTAACCCTAACCCTAACCCTAACGCAAACCCTAACCCTAACCCTAACCGTAACCCTAACCCTAACCCTAACTCTAACCCAAAATCTAACCCAAACCCTAACCCTAACACTAACCCTAACGCTAAGCCTAACCCTAACCCTAACCCTAACCTGAACCCTAACCCTAACCCTAACCTTAACCCTCACGCAAACCCTAAACAGACCCTAACCCTAACACTAACACTAACCCTAACCCTAACCCTAACAGTAACCCTAAACCTAAACCTAACCCTAACCCTAACCCTAATCCCTAACCTTAACCATAACATAAACCCTTACCCTAACCATAACCCTAACCCTTACCCTAACCATAACCCTAACCCTAACCCTAACTCAAACCCTAACCCTAAACGAAACCCTAACCCTAACCCTAACAGTAACCCTAAACCTAACCCTGACGCTAAGCCTAACCCTAACCCTAACCATAACCTGAACCCTAACCCTAACCCTAACCTTAACCCTCACGCAAACCCTAACCAAACCCTAACCCTAACACTAACACTAACCCTAACCCTAACCCTAACAGTAACCCTAAACCTAAACCTAACCCTAACCCTAACCCTAACCCTAACCCTAACCTGAACCCTAACCCTAACGCAAACCCTAACCCTAACCCTAACACTAACCCTAACACTAACCCTAACGTTAACCTGAACCCTAACCCTAACCCTAACCTTAACCCTCACGCAAACCCTAACCAAACCCTAACCCTAACACTAACACTAAAACCTAACCCTAACCCTAACCCTAACCATAATCCTAACCCTAACACTAATCCTAACCCTAACACTAACCACTGTTCTAAATTCTAACAATACTTTGATAAATCCCAAACAACGCATCTTCTTTTCACCGAAACACATCTCTGTTTCTAACAAAAGCATTTCATGAAATTCGTACACTTTCAAAAGAACGAGACTATCTTTCAAAGTAAAGCTTCTAAGGGGAAGAGGAACAATATTCTCAATTCTAACAATACTTTGATATATCCCAAACAACGAATCTTCTTTTCACAGAAACACGTCTGTGTTTCTCACAAAAGCATTTCATGAAATTCATACACTTTCATAAGACGAGATTATCTTTTAAAGTAAAGCTTCTAAGTGGAAGAGGAACACTGTTCTCAATTCTAACAATACTGTGAAACATCCCACACAACGAATCTTCTTTTCAATCACGTCTACGTTTCTTACAAAAGCATTTCATGAAATTCATACACTTTCAGATGAATGTGAATATCTCTCAAAGTAAAGCTTCTAAACAGAAGAGGAACACTGATCTCAATTCTAACAATACTTTGATACATCCCAAACAACGAATCTTCTTTTCAAAGAAACACGTCTGTGTTTCTTACAAAAGCATTTCATGAAATACATACACTTTCAAAAGAACGAGATTATCTTTCAAAGTAAAGTTTCTTAGGGGAAGAGTAAAACTCTTCTAAATTCTTTTTTTTTAATCCTAACCCTAACCCTAACCATAAACCCTGACCCTAACCCTAACCCTAACCGTAACTGTAAAACTAACCCTAACCCTTACCCTAACCCTAACCCAAACCCTAACGCTAACCCTAACCCTAACCCTAACCCTAACCCTAACCCCTAACCCTAACCCTAACCCTACCCTAACCCTTACCCTAACACTTATGCTAACCCTAACCCAAACCCTAACCCTAACACTAAACGTAACCCAAACCCTAATCCTAACCCTAACCCTAACTCTAATCCTAACCCTAACCATAACCCTAACCATAACCCTAACCCTAACCCTAATCTCTAACCCTAACCTTAACCCTAACCGTACCCGTAACCCTAAACCTAACCCCAACCCTAACCGTACCCGTAACCCTAACCCTAACCCTAACCCTAACCCTAACCCTAAAACCTAACCCTAACCCTAACCCTAACCCTAACCATAACCCTAACCCTAACACTAATCCTAACCCTAACACTAACCACTGTTCTAAATTCTAACAATACTTTGATAAATCCCAAACAACGCATCTTCTTTTCACCGAAACACATCTCTGTTTCTAACAAAAGCATTTCATGAAATTCGTACTCTTTCAAAAGAACGAGACTATCTTTCAAAGTAAAGCTTCTAAGGGGAAGAGGAACAATATTCTCAATTCTAACAATACTTTGATATATCCCAAACAACGAATCTTCTTTTCACAGAAACACGTCTGTGTTTCTCACAAAAGCATTTCATGAAATTCATACACTTTCATAAGACGAGATTATCTTTCAAAGTAAAGCTTCTAAGCGGAAGAGGAACACTGTTCTCAATTCTAACAATACTGTGAAACATCCCACACAACGAATCTTCTTTTCAATCACGTCTACGTTTCTTACAAAAGCATTTCATGAAATTCATACACTTTCAGATGAATGTGAATATCTCTCAAAGTAAAGCTTCTAAACAGAAGAGGAACACTGATCTCAATTCTAACAATACTTTGATACATCCCAAACAACGAATCTTCTTTTCAAAGAAACAAGTATGTGTTTTTTACAATAGCATTTCATGAAATTCATACACTTTCAAAAGAACGAGATTATCTTTCAAAGTAAAGTTTCTTAGGGGAAGAGTAAAACTCTTCTAAATTCTTTTTTTTAATCCTAACCCGAACCCTAACCATAAACCCTGACCCTAACCCTAACCCTAACCGTAACCGTAACCATAACCCTAACCCTTACCCTAACCCAAACCCAAACCCTAACGCTAACCCTAACCCTATCCCTAACCCTAACCAATAACCCTAACCCTAACCCTACCCTAACCCTAACCCTAACACTTATGCTAAACCTAACCCAAACCCTAACCCTAACCCTAAACGTAACCCAAACCCTAATCCTAACCCTAACCCTAACCCTAATCCTAACCCTAACCCTAACCCAAACCATAACCTGAACCCTAACCCTAAACCAAACCCTAACCCTAACCCTAACCCTAACACTAACGCTAACCGTAACCCCTAACCCTAACCCTACCCTAACCATAACCCTAACCCTAACCCTAACCCTAACCTGAACCCTAACCCTAACCCTAACGCAAACCCTAACCCTAACACTAACCCTAACCCTAACCCTAACAGTAACCCTAAACCTAAACCTAACCCTAACCCTAACCCTAATCCCTAACCTTAACCCTAATCCAAACCCTTACCCTAACCATAACCCTAACCCTAACTCTACCCTATTCCTAACCCTAACCCTTACCATAACCCTTACCCTAACCCTAACCCAAACCCTAACCCTAACCTTAACCTGAAACCTAACCCTAACCCTAACGCAAACTTATCCCTAACCCTAACACTAATCCTAACACTAACCCTAACCCTAACAGTAACCCTAAACCTAAACCTAACCCTAACCCTAACCCTAACCCTAACCCTAACCCTAACCTTAACCCTAACCCTAAAACCTAACCCTAACCCTAACCCTAACCATAACCCTAACCCTAACACTAATCCTAACCCTAACACTAACCACTGTTCTAAATTCTAACAATACTTTGATAAATCCCAAACAACGCATCTTCTTTTCACCGAAACACATCTCTGTTTCTAACAAAAGCATTTCATGAAATTCGTACTCTTTCAAAAGAACGAGACTATCTTTCAAAGTAAAGCTTCTAAGGGGAAGAGGAACAATATTCTCAATTCTAACAATACTTTGATATATCCCAAACAACGAATCTTCTTTTCACAGAAACACGTCTGTGTTTCTCACAAAAGCATTTCATGAAATTCATACACTTTCATAAGACGAGATTATCTTTCAAAGTAAAGCTTCTAAGCGGAAGAGGAACACTGTTCTCAATTCTAACAATACTGTGAAACATCCCACACAACGAATCTTCTTTTCAATCACGTCTACGTTTCTTACAAAAGCATTTCATGAAATTCATACACTTTCAGATGAATGTGAATATCTCTCAAAGTAAAGCTTCTAAACAGAAGAGGAACACTGATCTCAATTCTAACAATACTTTGATACATCCCAAACAACGAATCTTCTTTTCAAAGAAACAAGTATGTGTTTTTTACAATAGCATTTCATGAAATTCATACACTTTCAAAAGAACGAGATTATCTTTCAAAGTAAAGTTTCTTAGGGGAAGAGTAAAACTCTTCTAAATTCTTTTTTTTTAATCCTAACCCTAACCCTAACCATAAACCCTGACCCTAACCCTAACCCTAACCGTAACCGTAACCATAACCCTAACCCTTACCCTAACCCAAACCCAAACCCTAACGCTAACCCTAACCCTATCCCTAACCCTAACCAATAACCCTAACCCTAACCCTACCCTAACCCTAACCCTAACACTTATGCTAAACCTAACCCAAACCCTAACCCTAACCCTAAACGTAACCCAAACCCTAATCCTAACCCTAACCCTAACCCTAATCCTAACCCTAACCCTAACCCTAACCATAACCCTAACCCTAACCCTAAACCCTAACCCTAACCCTAACCCTAACCGTACCCGTAACCCTAACCCTAACCCTAACCCCTAACCCTAACCCTAACCCTACCTTAACCCTAACCCTAACACTTATGCTAACCCTAACCCAAACCCTAACCCTAACCCTAAACGTAACCCAAACCCTAATCCTAACCCTAACCTTAACCCTAATCCTAACCCTAACCCTAACCCTAACCATAACCCTAACCCTAACCCTAAACCCTAACCCTAACCCTAACCCTAACCCTAACCGTACCCGTAACCCTAACCCTAACCCTAACCATAACCCTAACCCTAACCCTAAACCCTAACCCTAACCCTAACCCTAACCCTAACCGTACCCGTAACCCTAACCCTAACCCTAAACCCTAACCCTAACCCTAACTCTAACCCAAACACTAACCGTAACCCTAACCCTAACCCAAACTCTAAACTAAACCCTAACCCTAACCCTAACCCCTAACCCTAGCCCTAACCCAACCCTAACTGTAACCCCAACCTTAACCATTACCCTAACCCTAACCCAAACCCTAACCCTAACACTAACCCTAACCCAAACCCTAACCCAAACCCTAACCCTAACCCTAACCCTAACCATAACCCTAATCCTAACCCTAACGCAAACCCTAACCCTAACCCTAACCGTAACCCTAACCCTAACCCTAACTCTAACCCAAAATCTAACCCAAACCCTAACCCTAACACTAACCCTAACGCTAAGCCTAACCCTAACCCTAACCCTAACCTGAACCCAAACCCTAACCCTAACCTTAACCCTCACGCAAACCCTAAACAAACCCTAACCCTAACACTAACACTAACCCTAACCCTAACCCTAACAGTAACCCTAAACCTAAACCTAACCCTAACCCTAACCCTAAACCTAAAACCTAACCCTAACCCTAACCCTACCGCAAACCCTAACCCTAACCTAACCCTAACCCTAACCCTTACCCTAACCCTAACCCAAACCCTAACGCTAACCCTAACCCTAACCCTAACCTTAACCCCTAACCCTAACCCTAACCCTACCCTAACCCTAACCCTAAAACTTATGCTAACCCTAAACCAAACCCTAACCCTAACCCTAAACGTAACCCAAACCCTAATACTAACCCTAACCCTAACCCTAATCCTAACCCTAACCCTAACCCTAACCATAACCCTAACCCTAACCCTAAACCCTAACCCTAACCCTAACCATAACTGTACCCGTAACCCTAAACCTAACCCTAACCATAACCATAACCATTACCCTAACTCTAACCCAAACCCTAACCGTAACCCTAACCCTAACCCAAACCCTAAACCTAACCCTAACCCTAACCCTAACCCCTAACCCAACCCTAACCCAACCCTAACCGTATCCCCAACCTTAACCATTACCCTAACCCTAACCCAAACCCTAACCCTAACACTAACCCTAACCCAAACCATAACCCAAACCCTAACCCTAACCCTTACCCTAACCCTAACCCAAACCCTAACCCAAACCCTAACCTGAACCCTAACCCTAAACCAAACCCTAACCCTAACCCTAACCCTAACACTAACGCTAACCGTAACCCCTAACCCTAACCCTACCCTAACCCTAACCCAAACCATAACCTGAACCCTAACCCTAAACCAAACCCTAACCCTAACCCTAACCCTAACACTAACGCTAACCGTAACCCCTAACCCTAACCCTACCCTAACCATAACCCTAACCCTAACCCTAACCCTAACCTGAACCCTAACCCTAACCCTAACGCAAACCCTAACCCTAACACTAACCCTAACCCTAACCCTAACAGTAACCCTAAACCTAAACCTAACCCTAACCCTAACCCTAATCCCTAACCTTAACCCTAATCCAAACCCTTACCCTAACCATAACCCTAACCCTAACTCTACCCTATTCCTAACCCTAACCCTTACCATAACCCTTACCCTAACCCTAACCCAAACCCTAACCCTAACCTTAACCTGAAACCTAACCCTAACCCTAACGCAAACTTATCCCTAACCCTAACACTAATCCTAACACTAACCCTAACCCTAACAGTAACCCTAAACCTAAACCTAACCCTAACCCTAACCCTAACCCTAACCCTAACCCTAACCTTAACCCTAACCCTAAAACCTAACCCTAACCCTAACCCTAACCATAACCCTAACCCTAACACTAATCCTAACCCTAACACTAACCACTGTTCTAAATTCTAACAATACTTTGATAAATCCCAAACAACGCATCTTCTTTTCACCGAAACACATCTCTGTTTCTAACAAAAGCATTTCATGAAATTCGTACTCTTTCAAAAGAACGAGACTATCTTTCAAAGTAAAGCTTCTAAGGGGAAGAGGAACAATATTCTCAATTCTAACAATACTTTGATATATCCCAAACAACGAATCTTCTTTTCACAGAAACACGTCTGTGTTTCTCACAAAAGCATTTCATGAAATTCATACACTTTCATAAGACGAGATTATCTTTCAAAGTAAAGCTTCTAAGCGGAAGAGGAACACTGTTCTCAATTCTAACAATACTGTGAAACATCCCACACAACGAATCTTCTTTTCAATCACGTCTACGTTTCTTACAAAAGCATTTCATGAAATTCATACACTTTCAGATGAATGTGAATATCTCTCAAAGTAAAGCTTCTAAACAGAAGAGGAACACTGATCTCAATTCTAACAATACTTTGATACATCCCAAACAACGAATCTTCTTTTCAAAGAAACAAGTATGTGTTTTTTACAATAGCATTTCATGAAATTCATACACTTTCAAAAGAACGAGATTATCTTTCAAAGTAAAGTTTCTTAGGGGAAGAGTAAAACTCTTCTAAATTCTTTTTTTTAATCCTAACCCTAACCCTAACCATAAACCCTGACCCTAACCCTAACCCTAACCGAAACCGTAACCATAACCCTAACCCTTACCCTAACCCAAACCCAAACCCTAACGCTAACCCTAACCCTATCCCTAACCCTAACCAATAACCCTAACCCTAACCCTACCCTAACCCTAACCCTAACACTTATGCTAAACCTAACCCAAACCCTAACCCTAACCCTAAACGTAACCCAAACCCTAATCCTAACCCTAACCCTAACCCTAATCCTAACCCTAACCCTAACCCTAACCATAACCCTAACCCTAACCCTAAACCCTAACCCTAACCCTAACCCTAACCGTACCCGTAACCCTAACCCTAACCCTAACCCCTAACCCTAACCCTAACCCTACCTTAACCCTAACCCTAACACTTATGCTAACCCTAACCCAAACCCTAACCCTAACCCTAAACGTAACCCAAACCCTAATCCTAACCCTAACCTTAACCCTAATCCTAACCCTAACCCTAACCCTAACCATAACCCTAACCCTAACCCTAAACCCTAACCCTAACCCTAACCCTAACCCTAACCGTACCCGTAACCCTAACCCTAACCCTAACCATAACCATAACCCTTACCCTAACTCTAACCCAAACACTAACCGTAACCCTAACCCTAACCCAAACTCTAAACTAAACCCTAACCCTAACCCTAACCCTAACCCCTAACCCTAGCCCTAACCCAACCCTAACTGTAACCCCAACCTTAACCATTACCCTAACCCTAACCCAAACCCTAACCCTAACACTAACCCTAACCCAAACCCTAACCCAAACCCTAACCCTAACCCTAACCCTAACCATAACCCTAATCCTAACCCTAACGCAAACCCTAACCCTAACCCTAACCGTAACCCTAACCCTAACCCTAACTCTAACCCAAAATCTAACCCAAACCCTAACCCTAACACTAACCCTAACGCTAAGCCTAACCCTAACCCTAACCCTAACCTGAACCCAAACCCTAACCCTAACCTTAACCCTCACGCAAACCCTAAACAAACCCTAACCCTAACACTAACACTAACCCTAACCCTAACCCTAACAGTAACCCTAAACCTAAACCTAACCCTAACCCTAACCCTAAACCTAAAACCTAACCCTAACCCTAACCCTACCGCAAACCCTAACCCTAACCTAACCCTAACCCTAACCCTTACCCTAACCCTAACCCAAACCCTAACGCTAACCCTAACCCTAACCCTAACCTTAACCCCTAACCCTAACCCTAACCCTACCCTAACCCTAACCCTAAAACTTATGCTAACCCTAAACCAAACCCTAACCCTAACCCTAAACGTAACCCAAACCCTAATACTAACCCTAACCCTAATCCTAACCCTAACCCTAACCCTAACCATAACCCTAACCCTAACCCTAAACCCTAACCCTAACCCTAACCATAACTGTACCCGTAACCCTAAACCTAACCCTAACCATAACCATAACCATTACCCTAACTCTAACCCAAACCCTAACCGTAACCCTAACCCTAACCCAAACCCTAAACCTAACCCTAACCCTAACCCTAACCCCTAACCCAACCCTAACCCAACCCTAACCGTATCCCCAACCTTAACCATTACCCTAACCCTAACCCAAACCCTAACCCTAACACTAACCCTAACCCAAACCATAACCCAAACCCTAACCCTAACCCTTACCCTAACCCTAACCCAAACCCTAACCCAAACCCTAACCTGAACCCTAACCCTAAACCAAACCCTAACCCTAACCCTAACCCTAACACTAACGCTAACCGTAACCCCTAACCCTAACCCTACCCTAACCCTAACCCAAACCATAACCTGAACCCTAACCCTAAACCAAACCCTAACCCTAACCCTAACCCTAACACTAACGCTAACCGTAACCCCTAACCCTAACCCTACCCTAACCATAACCCTAACCCTAACCCTAACCCTAACCTGAACCCTAACCCTAACCCTAACGCAAACCCTAACCCTAACACTAACCCTAACCCTAACCCTAACAGTAACCCTAAACCTAAACCTAACCCTAACCCTAACCCTAATCCCTAACCTTAACCCTAATCCAAACCCTTACCCTAACCATAACCCTAACCCTAACTCTACCCTATTCCTAACCCTAACCCTTACCATAACCCTTACCCTAACCCTAACCCAAACCCTAACCCTAACCTTAACCTGAAACCTAACCCTAACCCTAACGCAAACTTATCCCTAACCCTAACACTAATCCTAACACTAACCCTAACCCTAACAGTAACCCTAAACCTAAACCTAACCCTAACCCTAACCCTAACCCTAACCCTAACCCTAACCTTAACCCTAACCCTAAAACCTAACCCTAACCCTAACCCTAACCATAACCCTAACCCTAACACTAATCCTAACCCTAACACTAACCACTGTTCTAAATTCTAACAATACTTTGATAAATCCCAAACAACGCATCTTCTTTTCACCGAAACACATCTCTGTTTCTAACAAAAGCATTTCATGAAATTCGTACTCTTTCAAAAGAACGAGACTATCTTTCAAAGTAAAGCTTCTAAGGGGAAGAGGAACAATATTCTCAATTCTAACAATACTTTGATATATCCCAAACAACGAATCTTCTTTTCACAGAAACACGTCTGTGTTTCTCACAAAAGCATTTCATGAAATTCATACACTTTCATAAGACGAGATTATCTTTCAAAGTAAAGCTTCTAAGCGGAAGAGGAACACTGTTCTCAATTCTAACAATACTGTGAAACATCCCACACAACGAATCTTCTTTTCAATCACGTCTACGTTTCTTACAAAAGCATTTCATGAAATTCATACACTTTCAGATGAATGTGAATATCTCTCAAAGTAAAGCTTCTAAACAGAAGAGGAACACTGATCTCAATTCTAACAATACTTTGATACATCCCAAACAACGAATCTTCTTTTCAAAGAAACAAGTATGTGTTTTTTACAATAGCATTTCATGAAATTCATACACTTTCAAAAGAACGAGATTATCTTTCAAAGTAAAGTTTCTTAGGGGAAGAGTAAAACTCTTCTAAATTCTTTTTTTTTAATCCTAACCCTAACCCTAACCATAAACCCTGACCCTAACCCTAACCCTAACCGTAACCGTAACCATAACCCTAACCCTTACCCTAACCCAAACCCAAACCCTAACGCTAACCCTAACCCTATCCCTAACCCTAACCAATAACCCTAACCCTAACCCTACCCTAACCCTAACCCTAACACTTATGCTAAACCTAACCCAAACCCTAACCCTAACCCTAAACGTAACCCAAACCCTAATCCTAACCCTAACCCTAACCCTAATCCTAACCCTAACCCTAACCCTAACCATAACCCTAACCCTAACCCTAAACCCTAACCCTAACCCTAACCCTAACCGTACCCGTAACCCTAACCCTAACCCTAACCCCTAACCCTAACCCTAACCCTACCTTAACCCTAACCCTAACACTTATGCTAACCCTAACCCAAACCCTAACCCTTACCCTAAACGTAACCCAAACCCTAATCCTAACCCTAACCCTAACCCTAACCCTAACGCAAACCCTAACCCTAACCCTAACCGTAACCCTAACCCTAACCCTAACTCTAACCCAAAATCTAACCCAAACCCTAACCCTAACACTAACCCTAACGCTAAGCCTAACCCTAACCCTAACCCTAACCTGAACCCTAACCCTAACCCTAACCTTAACCCTCACGCAAACCCTAAACAGACCCTAACCCTAACACTAACACTAACCCTAACCCTAACCCTAACAGTAACCCTAAACCTAAACCTAACCCTAACCCTAACCCTAATCCCTAACCTTAACCATAACATAAACCCTTACCCTAACCATAACCCTAACCCTTACCCTAACCATAACCCTAACCCTAACCCTAACTCAAACCCTAACCCTAAACGAAACCCTAACCCTAACCCTAACAGTAACCCTAAACCTAACCCTGACGCTAAGCCTAACCCTAACCCTAACCATAACCTGAACCCTAACCCTAACCCTAACCTTAACCCTCACGCAAACCCTAACCAAACCCTAACCCTAACACTAACACTAACCCTAACCCTAACCCTAACAGTAACCCTAAACCTAAACCTAACCCTAACCCTAACCCTAACCCTAACCCTAACCTGAACCCTAACCCTAACGCAAACCCTAACCCTAACCCTAACACTAACCCTAACACTAACCCTAACGTTAACCTGAACCCTAACCCTAACCCTAACCTTAACCCTCACGCAAACCCTAACCAAACCCTAACCCTAACACTAACACTAAAACCTAACCCTAACCCTAACCCTAACCATAATCCTAACCCTAACACTAATCCTAACCCTAACACTAACCACTGTTCTAAATTCTAACAATACTTTGATAAATCCCAAACAACGCATCTTCTTTTCACCGAAACACATCTCTGTTTCTAACAAAAGCATTTCATGAAATTCGTACACTTTCAAAAGAACGAGACTATCTTTCAAAGTAAAGCTTCTAAGGGGAAGAGGAACAATATTCTCAATTCTAACAATACTTTGATATATCCCAAACAACGAATCTTCTTTTCACAGAAACACGTCTGTGTTTCTCACAAAAGCATTTCATGAAATTCATACACTTTCATAAGACGAGATTATCTTTTAAAGTAAAGCTTCTAAGTGGAAGAGGAACACTGTTCTCAATTCTAACAATACTGTGAAACATCCCACACAACGAATCTTCTTTTCAATCACGTCTACGTTTCTTACAAAAGCATTTCATGAAATTCATACACTTTCAGATGAATGTGAATATCTCTCAAAGTAAAGCTTCTAAACAGAAGAGGAACACTGATCTCAATTCTAACAATACTTTGATACATCCCAAACAACGAATCTTCTTTTCAAAGAAACACGTCTGTGTTTCTTACAAAAGCATTTCATGAAATACATACACTTTCAAAAGAACGAGATTATCTTTCAAAGTAAAGTTTCTTAGGGGAAGAGTAAAACTCTTCTAAATTCTTTTTTTTTAATCCTAACCCTAACCCTAACCATAAACCCTGACCCTAACCCTAACCCTAACCGTAACTGTAAAACTAACCCTAACCCTTACCCTAACCCTAACCCAAACCCTAACGCTAACCCTAACCCTAACCCTAACCCTAACCCTAACCCCTAACCCTAACCCTAACCCTACCCTAACCCTTACCCTAACACTTATGCTAACCCTAACCCAAACCCTAACCCTAACACTAAACGTAACCCAAACCCTAATCCTAACCCTAACCCTAACTCTAATCCTAACCCTAACCATAACCCTAACCATAACCCTAACCCTAACCCTAATCTCTAACCCTAACCTTAACCCTAACCGTACCCGTAACCCTAAACCTAACCCCAACCCTAACCGTACCCGTAACCCTAACCCTAACCCTAACCCTAACCCTAACCCTAACCCTAAAACCTAACCCTCACCCTAACCCTAACCCTAACCATAACCCTAACCCTAACACTAATCCTAACCCTAACACTAACCACTGTTCTAAATTCTAACAATACTTTGATAAATCCCAAACAACGCATCTTCTTTTCACCGAAACACATCTCTGTTTCTAACAAAAGCATTTCATGAAATTCGTACTCTTTCAAAAGAACGAGACTATCTTTCAAAGTAAAGCTTCTAAGGGGAAGAGGAACAATATTCTCAATTCTAACAATACTTTGATATATCCCAAACAACGAATCTTCTTTTCACAGAAACACGTCTGTGTTTCTCACAAAAGCATTTCATGAAATTCATACACTTTCATAAGACGAGATTATCTTTCAAAGTAAAGCTTCTAAGCGGAAGAGGAACACTGTTCTCAATTCTAACAATACTGTGAAACATCCCACACAACGAATCTTCTTTTCAATCACGTCTACGTTTCTTACAAAAGCATTTCATGAAATTCATACACTTTCAGATGAATGTGAATATCTCTCAAAGTAAAGCTTCTAAACAGAAGAGGAACACTGATCTCAATTCTAACAATACTTTGATACATCCCAAACAACGAATCTTCTTTTCAAAGAAACAAGTATGTGTTTTTTACAATAGCATTTCATGAAATTCATACACTTTCAAAAGAACGAGATTATCTTTCAAAGTAAAGTTTCTTAGGGGAAGAGTAAAACTCTTCTAAATTCTTTTTTTTAATCCTAACCCGAACCCTAACCATAAACCCTGACCCTAACCCTAACCCTAACCGTAACCGTAACCATAACCCTAACCCTTACCCTAACCCAAACCCAAACCCTAACGCTAACCCTAACCCTATCCCTAACCCTAACCAATAACCCTAACCCTAACCCTACCCTAACCCTAACCCTAACACTTATGCTAAACCTAACCCAAACCCTAACCCTAACCCTAAACGTAACCCAAACCCTAATCCTAACCCTAACCCTAACCCTAATCCTAACCCTAACCCTAACCCTAACCATAACCCTAACCCTAACCCTAAACCCTAACCCTAACCCTAACCCTAACCGTACCCGTAACCCTAACCCTAACCCTAACCCCTAACCCTAACCCTAACCCTACCTTAACCCTAACCCTAACACTTATGCTAACCCTAACCCAAACCCTAACCCTAACCCTAAACGTAACCCAAACCCTAATCCTAACCCTAACCCTAACCCTAATCCTAACCCTAACCCTAACCCTAACCATAACCCTAACCCTAACCCTAAACCCTAACCCTAACCCTAACCCTAACCCTAACCGTACCCGTAACCCTAACCCTAACCCTAACCATAACCATAACCCTTACCCTAACTAACCCAAACACTAACCGTAACCCTAACCCTAACCCAAACTCTAAACTAAACCCTAACCCTAACCCTAACCCTAACCCCTAACCCTAGCCCTAACCCAACCCTAACTGTAACCCCAACCTTAACCATTACCCTAATCCTAACCCAAACCCTAACCCTAACACTAACCCTAACCCAAACCCTAACCCAAACCCTAACCCTAACCCTAACCCTAACCATAACCCTAACCCTAACCCTAACGCAAACCCTAACCCTAACCCTAACCGTAACCCTAACCCTAACCCTAACTCTAACACAAAATCTAACCCAAACCCTAACCCTAACACTAACCCTAACGCTAAGCCTAACCCTAACCCTAACCCTAACCTGAACCCTAACCCTAACCCTAACCTTAACCCTCACGCAAACCCTAAACAAACCCTAACCCTAACACTAACACTAACCCTAACCCTAACCCTAACAGTAACCCTAAACCTAAACCTAACCCTAACCCTAACCCTAAACCTAAAACCTAACCCTAACCCTAACCCTACCGCAAACCCTAACCCTAACCTAACCCTAACCCTAACCCTTACCCTAACCCTAACCCAAACCCTAACGCTAACCCTAACCCTAACCCTAACCTTAACCCCTAACCCTAACCCTACCCTAACCCTAACCCTAACACTTATGCTAACCCTAAACCAAACCCTAACCCTAACCCTAAACGTAACCCAAACCCTAATACTAACCCTAACCCTAACCCTAATCCTAACCCTAACCCTAACCCTAACCATAACCCTAACCCTAACCCTAAACCCTAACCCTAACCCTAACCATAACCGTACCCGTAACCCTAAACCTAACCCTAACCATAACCATAACCATTACCCTAACTCTAACCCAAACCCTAACCGTAACCCTAACCCTAACCCAAACCCTAAACCTAACCCTAACCCTAACCCTAACCCCTAACCCAACCCTAACCCAACCCTAACCGTATCCCCAACCTTAACCATTACCCTAACCCTAACCCAAACCCTAACCCTAACACTAACCCTAACCCAAACCATAACCCAAACCCTAACCCTAACCCTTACCCTAACCCTAACCCAAACCCTAACCCAAACCCTAACCTGAACCCTAACCCTAAACCAAACCCTAACCCTAACCCTAACCCTAACACTAACGCTAACCGTAACCCCTAACCCTAACCCTACCCTAACCCTAACCCAAACCATAACCTGAACCCTAACCCTAAACCAAACCCTAACCCTAACCCTAACCCTAACACTAACGCTAACCGTAACCCCTAACCCTAACCCTACCCTAACCATAACCCTAACCCTAACCCTAACCCTAACCTGAACCCTAACCCTAACCCTAACGCAAACCCTAACCCTAACACTAACCCTAACCCTAACCCTAACAGTAACCCTAAACCTAAACCTAACCCTAACCCTAACCCTAATCCCTAACCTTAACCCTAATCCAAACCCTTACCCTAACCATAACCCTAACCCTAACTCTACCCTATTCCTAACCCTAACCCTTACCATAACCCTTACTCTAACCCTAACCCAAACCCTAACCCTAACCTTAACCTGAAACCTAACCCTAACCCTAACGCAAACTTATCCCTAACCCTAACACTAATCCTAACACTAACCCTAACCCTAACAGTAACCCTAAACCTAAACCTAACCCTAACCCTAACCCTAACCCTAACCCTAACCCTAACCTTAACCCTAACCCTAAAACCTAACCCTAACCCTAACCCTAACCATAACCCTAACCCTAACACTAATCCTAACCCTAACACTAACCACTGTTCTAAATTCTAACAATACTTTGATAAATCCCAAACAACGCATCTTCTTTTCACCGAAACACATCTCTGTTTCTAACAAAAGCATTTCATGAAATTCGTACTCTTTCAAAAGAACGAGACTATCTTTCAAAGTAAAGCTTCTAAGGGGAAGAGGAACAATATTCTCAATTCTAACAATACTTTGATATATCCCAAACAACGAATCTTCTTTTCACAGAAACACGTCTGTGTTTCTCACAAAAGCATTTCATGAAATTCATACACTTTCATAAGACGAGATTATCTTTCAAAGTAAAGCTTCTAAGCGGAAGAGGAACACTGTTCTCAATTCTAACAATACTGTGAAACATCCCACACAACGAATCTTCTTTTCAATCACGTCTACGTTTCTTACAAAAGCATTTCATGAAATTCATACACTTTCAGATGAATGTGAATATCTCTCAAAGTAAAGCTTCTAAACAGAAGAGGAACACTGATCTCAATTCTAACAATACTTTGATACATCCCAAACAACGAATCTTCTTTTCAAAGAAACAAGTATGTGTTTTTTACAATAGCATTTCATGAAATTCATACACTTTCAAAAGAACGAGATTATCTTTCAAAGTAAAGTTTCTTAGGGGAAGAGTAAAACTCTTCTAAATTCTTTTTTTTTAATCCTAACCCTAACCCTAACCATAAACCCTGACCCTAACCCTAACCCTAACCGTAACCGTAACCATAACCCTAACCCTTACCCTAACCCAAACCCAAACCCTAACGCTAACCCTAACCCTATCCCTAACCCTAACCAATAACCCTAACCCTAACCCTACCCTAACCCTAACCCTAACACTTATGCTAAACCTAACCCAAACCCTAACCCTAACCCTAAACGTAACCCAAACCCTAATCCTAACCCTAACCCTAACCCTAATCCTAACCCTAACCCTAACCCTAACCATAACCCTAACCCTAACCCTAAACCCTAACCCTAACCCTAACCCTAACCGTACCCGTAACCCTAACCCTAACCCTAACCCCTAACCCTAACCCTAACCCTACCTTAACCCTAACCCTAACACTTATGCTAACCCTAACCCAAACCCTAACCCTTACCCTAAACGTAACCCAAACCCTAATCCTAACCCTAACCCTAACCCTAACCCTAACGCAAACCCTAACCCTAACCCTAACCGTAACCCTAACCCTAACCCTAACTCTAACCCAAAATCTAACCCAAACCCTAACCCTAACACTAACCCTAACGCTAAGCCTAACCCTAACCCTAACCCTAACCTGAACCCTAACCCTAACCCTAACCTTAACCCTCACGCAAACCCTAAACAGACCCTAACCCTAACACTAACACTAACCCTAACCCTAACCCTAACAGTAACCCTAAACCTAAACCTAACCCTAACCCTAACCCTAATCCCTAACCTTAACCATAACATAAACCCTTACCCTAACCATAACCCTAACCCTTACCCTAACCATAACCCTAACCCTAACCCTAACTCAAACCCTAACCCTAAACGAAACCCTAACCCTAACCCTAACAGTAACCCTAAACCTAACCCTGACGCTAAGCCTAACCCTAACCCTAACCATAACCTGAACCCTAACCCTAACCCTAACCTTAACCCTCACGCAAACCCTAACCAAACCCTAACCCTAACACTAACACTAACCCTAACCCTAACCCTAACAGTAACCCTAAACCTAAACCTAACCCTAACCCTAACCCTAACCCTAACCCTAACCTGAACCCTAACCCTAACGCAAACCCTAACCCTAACCCTAACACTAACCCTAACACTAACCCTAACGTTAACCTGAACCCTAACCCTAACCCTAACCTTAACCCTCACGCAAACCCTAACCAAACCCTAACCCTAACACTAACACTAAAACCTAACCCTAACCCTAACCCTAACCATAATCCTAACCCTAACACTAATCCTAACCCTAACACTAACCACTGTTCTAAATTCTAACAATACTTTGATAAATCCCAAACAACGCATCTTCTTTTCACCGAAACACATCTCTGTTTCTAACAAAAGCATTTCATGAAATTCGTACACTTTCAAAAGAACGAGACTATCTTTCAAAGTAAAGCTTCTAAGGGGAAGAGGAACAATATTCTCAATTCTAACAATACTTTGATATATCCCAAACAACGAATCTTCTTTTCACAGAAACACGTCTGTGTTTCTCACAAAAGCATTTCATGAAATTCATACACTTTCATAAGACGAGATTATCTTTTAAAGTAAAGCTTCTAAGTGGAAGAGGAACACTGTTCTCAATTCTAACAATACTGTGAAACATCCCACACAACGAATCTTCTTTTCAATCACGTCTACGTTTCTTACAAAAGCATTTCATGAAATTCATACACTTTCAGATGAATGTGAATATCTCTCAAAGTAAAGCTTCTAAACAGAAGAGGAACACTGATCTCAATTCTAACAATACTTTGATACATCCCAAACAACGAATCTTCTTTTCAAAGAAACACGTCTGTGTTTCTTACAAAAGCATTTCATGAAATACATACACTTTCAAAAGAACGAGATTATCTTTCAAAGTAAAGTTTCTTAGGGGAAGAGTAAAACTCTTCTAAATTCTTTTTTTTTAATCCTAACACTAACCCTAACCATAAACCCTGACCCTAACCCTAACCCTAACCGTAACTGTAAAACTAACCCTAACCCTTACCCTAACCCTAACCCAAACCCTAACGCTAACCCTAACCCTAACCCTAACCCTAACCCTAACCCCTAACCCTAACCCTAACCCTACCCTAACCCTTACCCTAACACTTATGCTAACCCTAACCCAAACCCTAACCCTAACACTAAACGTAACCCAAACCCTAATCCTAACCCTAACCCTAACTCTAATCCTAACCCTAACCATAACCCTAACCATAACCCTAACCCTAACCCTAATCTCTAACCCTAACCTTAACCCTAACCGTACCCGTAACCCTAAACCTAACCCCAACCCTAACCGTACCCGTAACCCTAACCCTAACCCTAACCCTAACCCTAACCCTAAAACCTAACCCTAACCCTAACCCTAACCCTAACCATAACCCTAACCCTAACACTAATCCTAACCCTAACACTAACCACTGTTCTAAATTCTAACAATACTTTGATAAATCCCAAACAACGCATCTTCTTTTCACCGAAACACATCTCTGTTTCTAACAAAAGCATTTCATGAAATTCGTACTCTTTCAAAAGAACGAGACTATCTTTCAAAGTAAAGCTTCTAAGGGGAAGAGGAACAATATTCTCAATTCTAACAATACTTTGATATATCCCAAACAACGAATCTTCTTTTCACAGAAACACGTCTGTGTTTCTCACAAAAGCATTTCATGAAATTCATACACTTTCATAAGACGAGATTATCTTTCAAAGTAAAGCTTCTAAGCGGAAGAGGAACACTGTTCTCAATTCTAACAATACTGTGAAACATCCCACACAACGAATCTTCTTTTCAATCACGTCTACGTTTCTTACAAAAGCATTTCATGAAATTCATACACTTTCAGATGAATGTGAATATCTCTCAAAGTAAAGCTTCTAAACAGAAGAGGAACACTGATCTCAATTCTAACAATACTTTGATACATCCCAAACAACGAATCTTCTTTTCAAAGAAACAAGTATGTGTTTTTTACAATAGCATTTCATGAAATTCATACACTTTCAAAAGAACGAGATTATCTTTCAAAGTAAAGTTTCTTAGGGGAAGAGTAAAACTCTTCTAAATTCTTTTTTTTAATCCTAACCCGAACCCTAACCATAAACCCTGACCCTAACCCTAACCCTAACCGTAACCGTAACCATAACCCTAACCCTTACCCTAACCCAAACCCAAACCCTAACGCTAACCCTAACCCTATCCCTAACCCTAACCAATAACCCTAACCCTAACCCTACCCTAACCCTAACCCTAACACTTATGCTAAACCTAACCCAAACCCTAACCCTAACCCTAAACGTAACCCAAACCCTAATCCTAACCCTAACCCTAACCCTAATCCTAACCCTAACCCTAACCCTAACCATAACCCTAACCCTAACCCTAAACCCTAACCCTAACCCTAACCCTAACCGTACCCGTAACCCTAACCCTAACCCTAACCCCTAACCCTAACCCTAACCCTACCTTAACCCTAACCCTAACACTTATGCTAACCCTAACCCAAACCCTAACCCTAACCCTAAACGTAACCCAAACCCTAATCCTAACCCTAACCCTAACCCTAATCCTAACCCTAACCCTAACCCTAACCATAACCCTAACCCTAACCCTAAACCCTAACCCTAACCCTAACCCTAACCCTAACCGTACCCGTAACCCTAACCCTAACCCTAACCATAACCATAACCCTTACCCTAACTAACCCAAACACTAACCGTAACCCTAACCCTAACCCAAACTCTAAACTAAACCCTAACCCTAACCCTAACCCTAACCCCTAACCCTAGCCCTAACCCAACCCTAACTGTAACCCCAACCTTAACCATTACCCTAATCCTAACCCAAACCCTAACCCTAACACTAACCCTAACCCAAACCCTAACCCAAACCCTAACCCTAACCCTAACCCTAACCATAACCCTAACCCTAACCCTAACGCAAACCCTAACCCTAACCCTAACCGTAACCCTAACCCTAACCCTAACTCTAACACAAAATCTAACCCAAACCCTAACCCTAACACTAACCCTAACGCTAAGCCTAACCCTAACCCTAACCCTAACCTGAACCCTAACCCTAACCCTAACCTTAACCCTCACGCAAACCCTAAACAAACCCTAACCCTAACACTAACACTAACCCTAACCCTAACCCTAACAGTAACCCTAAACCTAAACCTAACCCTAACCCTAACCCTAAACCTAAAACCTAACCCTAACCCTAACCCTACCGCAAACCCTAACCCTAACCTAACCCTAACCCTAACCCTTACCCTAACCCTAACCCAAACCCTAACGCTAACCCTAACCCTAACCCTAACCTTAACCCCTAACCCTAACCCTACCCTAACCCTAACCCTAACACTTATGCTAACCCTAAACCAAACCCTAACCCTAACCCTAAACGTAACCCAAACCCTAATACTAACCCTAACCCTAACCCTAATCCTAACCCTAACCCTAACCCTAACCATAACCCTAACCCTAACCCTAAACCCTAACCCTAACCCTAACCATAACCGTACCCGTAACCCTAAACCTAACCCTAACCATAACCATAACCATTACCCTAACTCTAACCCAAACCCTAACCGTAACCCTAACCCTAACCCAAACCCTAAACCTAACCCTAACCCTAACCCTAACCCCTAACCCAACCCTAACCCAACCCTAACCGTATCCCCAACCTTAACCATTACCCTAACCCTAACCCAAACCCTAACCCTAACACTAACCCTAACCCAAACCATAACCCAAACCCTAACCCTAACCCTTGCCCTAACCCTAACCCAAACCCTAACCCAAACCCTAACCTGAACCCTAACCCTAAACCAAACCCTAACCCTAACCCTAACCCTAACACTAACGCTAACCGTAACCCCTAACCCTAACCCTACCCTAACCCTAACCCAAACCATAACCTGAACCCTAACCCTAAACCAAACCCTAACCCTAACCCTAACCCTAACACTAACGCTAACCGTAACCCCTAACCCTAACCCTACCCTAACCATAACCCTAACCCTAACCCTAACCCTAACCTGAACCCTAACCCTAACGCAAACCCTAACCCTAACACTAACCCTAACCCTAACCCTAACAGTAACCCTAAACCTAAACCTAACCCTAACCCTAACCCTAATCCCTAACCTTAACCCTAATCCAAACCCTTACCCTAACCATAACCCTAACCCTAACTCTACCCTATTCCTAACCCTAACCCTTACCATAACCCTTACCCTAACCCTAACCCAAACCCTAACCCTAACCTTAACCTGAAACCTAACCCTAACCCTAACGCAAACTTATCCCTAACCCTAACACTAATCCTAACACTAACCCTAACCCTAACAGTAACCCTAAACCTAAACCTAACCCTAACCCTAACCCTAACCCTAACCCTAACCCTAACCTTAACCCTAACCCTAAAACCTAACCCTAACCCTAACCCTAACCATAACCCTAACCCTAACACTAATCCTAACCCTAACACTAACCACTGTTCTAAATTCTAACAATACTTTGATAAATCCCAAACAACGCATCTTCTTTTCACCGAAACACATCTCTGTTTCTAACAAAAGCATTTCATGAAATTCGTACTCTTTCAAAAGAACGAGACTATCTTTCAAAGTAAAGCTTCTAAGGGGAAGAGGAACAATATTCTCAATTCTAACAATACTTTGATATATCCCAAACAACGAATCTTCTTTTCACAGAAACACGTCTGTGTTTCTCACAAAAGCATTTCATGAAATTCATACACTTTCATAAGACGAGATTATCTTTCAAAGTAAAGCTTCTAAGCGGAAGAGGAACACTGTTCTCAATTCTAACAATACTGTGAAACATCCCACACAACGAATCTTCTTTTCAATCACGTCTACGTTTCTTACAAAAGCATTTCATGAAATTCATACACTTTCAGATGAATGTGAATATCTCTCAAAGTAAAGCTTCTAAACAGAAGAGGAACACTGATCTCAATTCTAACAATACTTTGATACATCCCAAACAACGAATCTTCTTTTCAAAGAAACAAGTATGTGTTTTTTACAATAGCATTTCATGAAATTCATACACTTTCAAAAGAACGAGATTATCTTTCAAAGTAAAGTTTCTTAGGGGAAGAGTAAAACTCTTCTAAATTCTTTTTTTTTAATCCTAACCCTAACCCTAACCATAAACCCTGACCCTAAACCTAACCCTAACCGTAACCGTAACCATAACCCTAACCCTTACCCTAACCCAAACCCAAACCCTAACGCTAACCCTAACCCTATCCCTAACCCTAACCAATAACCCTAACCCTAACCCTACCCTAACCCTAACCCTAACACTTATGCTAAACCTAACCCAAACCCTAACCCTAACCCTAAACGTAACCCAAACCCTAATCCTAACCCTAACCCTAACCCTAATCCTAACCCTAACCCTAACCCTAACCATAACCCTAACCCTAACCCTAAACCCTAACCCTAACCCTAACCCTAACCGTACCCGTAACCCTAACCCTAACCCTAACCCCTAACCCTAACCCTAACCCTACCTTAACCCTAACCCTAACACTTATGCTAACCCTAACACAAACCCTAACCCTTACCCTAAACGTAACCCAAACCCTAATCCTAACCCTAACCCTAACCCTAACGCAAACCCTAACCCTAACCCTAACCGTAACCCTAACCCTAACCCTAACTCTAACCCAAAATCTAACCCAAACCCTAACCCTAACACTAATCCTAACGCTAAGCCTAACCCTAACCCTAACCCTAACCTAAACCCTAACCCTAACCCTAACCTTAACCCTCACGCAAACCCTAACCAAACCCTAACCCTAACACAAACACTAACCCTAACCCTAACCCTAACAGTAACCCTAAACCTAAACCTAACCCTAACCCTAACCCTAAACCTAAAACCTAACCCTAACCCTAACCCTACCGCAAACCCTAACCCTAACCTTACCCTAACCCTAACCCTTACCCTAACCCTAACCCAAACCCTAACGCTAACCCTAACCCTAACCCTTACCCTAACCCCTAACGCTAACCCTAACCCTACCCTAACCCTAACCCTAACACTTATGCTAACCCTAACCCAAACCCTAACCCTAACCCTAAACGTAACCCAAACCCTAATCTTAACCTTAACCCTAACCCTAATACTAACCCTAACCCTAACCCTAACCATAACCCTAACCCTAACCCTAAACCCTAACCCTAACCCTAACCATAACCGTACCCGTAACCCTAAACCTAACCCTAACCATAACCATAACCATTACCCTAACTCTAACCCAAACCCTAACCGTAACCCTAACCCTAACCCAAACCCTAAACCTAACCCTAACCCTAACCCTAACCCCTAACCCTACCCCTAACCCAACCCTAACCGTAACCCCAACCTTAACCATTACCCTAACCCTAACCCAAACCCTAACCCTAACACTAACCCTAACCCAAACCATAACCCAAACCCTAACCCTAACCCTAACCCTAACGCTAAACCTAACCCATAACGCTAACCCTAACCTAAACCCAAACCTAACCCTAACCCTAACCCTAACCTTAACGCAAACCCTAACCCTAACCCTAACCCTAACCGTAACCCTAACAATAACCCTAACTCTAACCCAAAATCTAACCCAAACCCTAACCCTAACACTAACCCTAACGCTAAGCCTAACCCTAACCCTAACCCTAACCTGAACCCTAAACCTAACCCTAACCTTAACCCTCACGTAAACCCTAAACAGACCCTAACCCTAACACTAACACTAACCCTAACCCTAACCCTAACAGTAACCCTAAACCTAAACCTAACCCTAACCCTAACCCTAATCCCTAACCTTAACCATAACATAAACCCTTACCCTAACCATAACCCTAACCCTTACCCTAACCATAACCCTAACCCTAACCCTAACTCAAACCCTAACCCTAAACGAAACCCTAACCCTAACCCTAACAGTAACCCTAAACCTAACCCTAACCTTAACCCTCACGTAAACCCTAAACAGACCCTAACCCTAACACTAACACTAACCCTAACCCTAACCCTAACAGTAACCCTAAACCTAAACCTAACCCTAACCCTAACCCTAATCCCTAACCTTAACCATAACATAAACCCTTACCCTAACCATAACCCTAACCCTTACCCTAACCATAACCCTAACCCTAACCCTAACTCAAACCCTAACCCTAAACGAAACCCTAACCCTAACCCTAACAGTAACCCTAAACCTAACCCTGACGCTAAGCCTAACCCTAACCCTAACCATAACCTGAACCCTAACCCTAACCCTAACCTTAACCCTCACGCAAACCCTAACCAAACCCTAACCCTAACACTAACACTAACCCTAACCCTAACCCTAACAGTAACCCTAAACCTAAACCTAACCCTAACCCTAACCCTAACCCTAACCCTAACCTGAACCCTAACCCTAACGCAAACCCTAACCCTAACCCTAACACTAACCCTAACACTAACCCTAACGTTAACCTGAACCCTAACCCTAACCCTAACCTTAACCCTCACGCAAACCCTAACCAAACCCTAACCCTAACACTAACACTAAAACCTAACCCTAACCCTAACCCTAACCATAATCCTAACCCTAACACTAATCCTAACCCTAACACTAACCACTGTTCTAAATTCTAACAATACTTTGATAAATCCCAAACAACGCATCTTCTTTTCACCGAAACACATCTCTGTTTCTAACAAAAGCATTTCATGAAATTCGTACACTTTCAAAAGAACGAGACTATCTTTCAAAGTAAAGCTTCTAAGGGGAAGAGGAACAATATTCTCAATTCTAACAATACTTTGATATATCCCAAACAACGAATCTTCTTTTCACAGAAACACGTCTGTGTTTCTCACAAAAGCATTTCATGAAATTCATACACTTTCATAAGACGAGATTATCTTTTAAAGTAAAGCTTCTAAGTGGAAGAGGAACACTGTTCTCAATTCTAACAATACTGTGAAACATCCCACACAACGAATCTTCTTTTCAATCACGTCTACGTTTCTTACAAAAGCATTTCATGAAATTCATACACTTTCAGATGAATGTGAATATCTCTCAAAGTAAAGCTTCTAAACAGAAGAGGAACACTGATCTCAATTCTAACAATACTTTGATACATCCCAAACAACGAATCTTCTTTTCAAAGAAACACGTCTGTGTTTCTTACAAAAGCATTTCATGAAATACATACACTTTCAAAAGAACGAGATTATCTTTCAAAGTAAAGTTTCTTAGGGGAAGAGTAAAACTCTTCTAAATTCTTTTTTTTTAATCCTAACCCTAACCCTAACCATAAACCCTGACCCTAACCCTAACCCTAACCGTAACTGTAAAACTAACCCTAACCCTTACCCTAACCCTAACCCAAACCCTAACGCTAACCCTAACCCTAACCCTAACCCTAACCCTAACCCCTAACCCTAACCCTAACCCTACCCTAACCCTTACCCTAACACTTATGCTAACCCTAACCCAAACCCTAACCCTAACACTAAACGTAACCCAAACCCTAATCCTAACCCTAACCCTAACTCTAATCCTAACCCTAACCATAACCCTAACCATAACCCTAACCCTAACCCTAATCTCTAACCCTAACCTTAACCCTAACCGTACCCGTAACCCTAAACCTAACCCCAACCCTAACCGTACCCGTAACCCTAACCCTAACCCTAACCCTAACCCTAAAACCTAACCCTAACCCTAACCCTAACCCTAACCATAACCCTAACCCTAACACTAATCTTAACCCTAACACTAACCACTGTTCTAAATTCTAACAATACTTTGATAAATCCCAAACAACGCATCTTCTTTTCACCGAAACACATCTCTGTTTCTAACAAAAGCATTTCATGAAATTCGTACTCTTTCAAAAGAACGAGACTATCTTTCAAAGTAAAGCTTCTAAGGGGAAGAGGAACAATATTCTCAATTCTAACAATACTTTGATATATCCCAAACAACGAATCTTCTTTTCACAGAAACACGTCTGTGTTTCTCACAAAAGCATTTCATGAAATTCATACACTTTCATAAGACGAGATTATCTTTCAAAGTAAAGCTTCTAAGCGGAAGAGGAACACTGTTCTCAATTCTAACAATACTGTGAAACATCCCACACAACGAATCTTCTTTTCAATCACGTCTACGTTTCTTACAAAAGCATTTCATGAAATTAATACACTTTCAGATGAATGTGAATATCTCTCAAAGTAAAGCTTCTAAACAGAAGAGGAACACTGATCTAAATTCTAACAATACTTTGATACATCCCAAACAAAAAATCTTCTTTTCAAAGAAACAAGTATGTGTTTTTTACAAAAGCATTTCATGAAATTCATACACTTTCAAAAGAACGAGATTATCTTTCAAAGTAAAGTTTCTTAGGGGAAGAGTAAAACTCTTCTAAATTCTTTTTTTTTAATCCTAACCCGAACCCTAACCATAAACCCTGACCCTAACCCTAACCCTAACCGTAACCGTAACCATAACCCTAACCCTTACCCTAACCCAAACCCAAACCCTAACGCTAACCCTAACCCTATCCCTAACCCTAACCAATAACCCTAACCCTAACCCTACCCTAACCCTAACCCTAACACTTATGCTAAACCTAACCCAAACCCTAACCCTAACCCTAAACGTAACCCAAACCCTAATCCTAACCCTAACCCTAACCCTAATCCTAACCCTAACCCTAACCCTAACCATAACCCTAACCCTAACCCTAAACCCTAACCCTAACCCTAACCCTAACCGTACCCGTAACCCTAACCCTAACCCTAACCCCTAACCCTAACCCTAACCCTACCTTAACCCTAACCCTAACACTTATGCTAACCCTAACCCAAACCCTAACCCTAAACCTAAACGTAACCCAAACCCTAATCCTAACCCTAACCCTAACCCTAATCCTAACCCTAACCCTAACCCTAACCATAACCCTAACCCTAACCCTAAACCCTAACCCTAACCCTAACCCTAACCCTAACCGTACCCGTAACCCTAACCCTAACCCTAACCATAACCATAACCCTTACCCTAACTCTAACCCAAACACTAACCGTAACCCTAACCCTAACCCAAACTCTAAACTAAACCCTAACCCTAACCCTAACCCTAACCCCTAACCCTAGCCCTAACCCAACCCTAACTGTAACCCCAACCTTAACCATTACCCTAACCCTAACCCAAACCCTAACCCTAACACTAACCCTAACCCAAACCCTAACCCAAACCCTAACCCTAACCCTAACCCTAACCATAACCCTAACCCTAACCCTAACGCAAACCCTAACCCTAACCCTAACCGTAACCCTAACCCTAACCCTAACTCTAACCCAAAATCTAACCCAAACCCTAACCCTAACACTAACCCTAACGCTAAGCCTAACCCTAACCCTAACCCTAACCTGAACCCTAACCCTAACCCTAACCTTAACCCTCACGCAAACCCTAAACAAACCCTAACCCTAACACTAACACTAACCCTAACCCTAACCCTAACAGTAACCCTAAACCTAAACCTAACCCTAACCCTAACCCTAAACCTAAAACCTAACCCTAACCCTAACCCTACCGCAAACCCTAACCCTAACCTAACCCTAACCCTAACCCTTACCCTAACCCTAACCCAAACCCTAACGCTAACCCTAACCCTAACCCTAACCTTAACCCCTAACCCTAACCCTAACCCTACCCTAACCCTAACCCTAACACTTATGCTAACCCTAAACCAAACCCTAACCCTAACCCTAAACGTAACCCAAACCCTAATACTAACCCTAACCCTAACCCTAATCCTAACCCTAACCCTAACCCTAACCATAACCCTAACCCTAACCCTAAACCCTAACCCTAACCCTAACCATAACCGTACCCGTAACCCTAAACCTAACCCTAACCATAACCATAACCATTACCCTAACTCTAACCCAAACCCTAACCGTAACCCTAACCCTAACCCAAACCCTAAACCTAACCCTAACCCTAACCCTAACCCCTAACCCAACCCTAACCCAACCCTAACCGTATCCCCAACCTTAACCATTACCCTAACCCTAACCCAAACCCTAACCCTAACACTAACCCTAACCCAAACCATAACCCAAACCCTAACCCTAACCCTTACCCTAACCCTAACCCAAACCCTAACCCAAACCCTAACCTGAACTCTAACCCTAAACCAAACCCTAACCCTAACCCTAACCCTAACACTAACGCTAACCGTAACCCCTAACCCTAACCCTACCCTAACCCTAACCCAAACCATAACCTGAACCCTAACCCTAAACCAAACCCTAACCCTAACCCTAACCCTAACACTAACGCTAACCGTAACCCCTAACCCTAACCCTACCCTAACCATAACCCTAACCCTAACCCTAACCCTAACCTGAACCCTAACCCTAACCCTAACGCAAACCCTAACCCTAACACTAACCCTAACACTAACGCTAACCGTAACCCCTAACCCTAACCCTACCCTAACCATAACCCTAAACCTAACCCTAACCCTAACCCTAATCCCTAACCTTAACCCTAATCCAAACCCTTACCCTAACCATAACCCTAACCCTAACTCTACCCTATTCCTAACCCTAACCCTTACCATAACCCTTACCCTAACCCTAACCCAAACCCTAACCCTAACCTTAACCTGAAACCTAACCCTAACCCTAACGCAAACTTATCCCTAACCCTAACACTAACCCTAACACTAACCCTAACCCTAACAGTAACCCTAAACCTAAACCTAACCCTAACCCTAACCCTAACCCTAACCCTAACCCTAACCTTAACCCTAACCCTAAAACCTAACCCTAACCCTAACCCTAACCATAACCCTAACCCTAACACTAATCCTAACCCTAACACTAACCACTGTTCTAAATTCTAACAATACTTTGATAAATCCCAAACAACGCATCTTCTTTTCACCGAAACACATCTCTGTTTCTAACAAAGGATTTCATGAAATTCGTACTCTTTCAAAAGAACGAGACTATCTTTCAAAGTAAAGCTTCTAAGGGGAAGAGGAACAATATTCTCAATTCTAACAATACTTTGATATATCCCAAACAACGAATCTTCTTTTCACAGAAACACGTCTGTGTTTCTCACAAAAGCATTTCATGAAATTCATACACTTTCATAAGACGAGATTATCTTTCAAAGTAAAGCTTCTAAGCGGAAGAGGAACACTGTTCTCAATTCTAACAATACTGTGAAACATCCCACACAACGAATCTTCTTTTCAATCACGTCTACGTTTCTTACAAAAGCATTTCATGAAATTAATACACTTTCAGATGAATGTGAATATCTCTCAAAGTAAAGCTTCTAAACAGAAGAGGAACACTGATCTCAATTCTAACAATACTTTGATACATCCCAAACAAAAAATCTTCTTTTCAAAGAAACAAGTATGTGTTTTTTACAAAAGCATTTCATGAAATTCATACACTTTCAAAAGAACGAGATTATCTTTCAAAGTAAAGTTTCTTAGGGGAAGAGTAAAACTCTTCTAAATTCTTTTTTTTTAATCCTAACCCGAACCCTAACCATAAACCCTGACCCTAACCCTAACCCTAACCGTAACCGTAACCATAACCCTAACCCTTACCCTAACCCAAACCCAAACCCTAACGCTAACCCTAACCCTATCCCTAACCCTAACCAATAACCCTAACCCTAACCCTACCCTAACCCTAACCCTAACACTTATGCTAAACCTAACCCAAACCCTAACCCTAACCCTAAACGTAACCCAAACCCTAATCCTAACCCTAACCCTAACCCTAATCCTAACCCTAACCCTAACCCTAACCATAACCCTAACCCTAACCCTAAACCCTAACCCTAACCCTAACCCTAACCGTACCCGTAACCCTAACCCTAACCCTAACCCCTAACCCTAACCCTAACCCTACCTTAACCCTAACCCTAACACTTATGCTAACCCTAACCCAAACCCTAACCCTAACCCTAAACGTAACCCAAACCCTAATCCTAACCCTAACCCTAACCCTAATCCTAACCCTAACCCTAACCCTAACCATAACCCTAACCCTAACCCTAAACCCTAACCCTAACCCTAACCCTAACCCTAACCGTACCCGTACCCCTAACCCTAACCCTAACCATAACCATAACCCTTACCCTAACTCTAACCCAAACACTAACCGTAACCCTAACCCTAACCCAAACCCTAAACTTAACCCTAACACTAACCCTAACCCTAACCCCTAACCCTACAACTAACACAACCCTAACCCTAACCCTAACCTTAACGCAAACCCTAACCCTAACCCTAACCGTAACCCTAACAATAACCCTAACTCTAACCCAAAATCTAACCCAAACCCTAACCCTAACACTAACCCTAACGCTAAGCCTAACCCTAACCCTAACCCTAACCTGAACCCTAAACCTAACCCTAACCTTAACCCTCACGCAAACCCTAAACAAACCCTAACCCTAACACTAACACTAACCCTAACCCTAACCCTAACAGTAACCCTAAACCTAAACCTAACCCTAACCCTAACCCTAATCCCTAAACTTAACCATAACATAAACCCTTACCCTAACCATAACCCTAACCCTTACCCTAACCATAACCCTAACCCTAACCCTAACGCAAACCCTAACCCTAACCGAAACCCTAACCCTAACCCTAACAGTAACCCTAAACCTAACCCTGACGCTAAGCCTAACCCTAACCCTAACCATAACCTGAACCCTAACCCTAACCCTAACCTTAACCCTCACGCAAACCCTAACCAAACCCTAACCCTAACACTAACACTAACCCTAACCCTAACCCTAACAGTAACCCTAAACCTAAACCTAACCCTAACCCTAACCCTAACCCTAACCCTAACCTGAACCCTAACCCTAACGCAAACCCTAACCCTAACCCTAACACTAACCCTAACGTTAACCTGAACCCTAACCCTAACCCTAACCTTAACCCTCACGCAAACCCTAACCAAACCCTAACCCTAACACTAACACTAACCCTAACCCTAACCCTAACAGTAACCCTAAACCTAAACCTAACCCTAACCCTAACCCTAAAACCTAACCCTAACCCTAACCCTAACCATAATCCTAACCCTAACACTAATCCTAACCCTAACACTAACCACTGTTCTAAATTCTAACAATACTTTGATAAATCCCAAACAACGCATCTTCTTTTCACCGAAACACATCTCTGTTTCTAACAAAAGCATTTCATGAAATTCGTACACTTTCAAAAGAACGAGACTATCTTTCAAAGTAAAGCTTCTAAGGGGAAGAGGAACAATATTCTCAATTCTAACAATACTTTTATATATCCCAAACAACGAATCTTCTTTTCACAGAAACACGTCTGTGTTTCTCACAAAAGCATTTCATGAAATTCATACACTTTCATAAGACGAGATTATCTTTCAAAGTAAAGCTTCTAAGCGGAAGAGGAACACTGTTCTCAATTCTAACAATACTGTGAAACATCCCACACAACGAATCTTCTTTTCAATCACGTCTACGTTTCTTACAAAAGCATTTCATGAAATTCATACACTTTCAGATGAATGTGAATATCTCTCAAAGTAAAGCTTCTAAACAGAAGAGGAACACTGATCTCAATTCTAACAATACTTTGATACATCCCAAACAACGAATCTTCTTGTCAAGGAAACACGTCTGTGTTTCTTACAAAAGCATTTCATGAAATTCATACACTTTCAAAAGAACGAGATTATCTTTCAAAGTAAAGTTTCTTAGGGGAAGAGTAAAACTCTTCTAAATTCATTTTTTTTAATCCTAACCCTAACCCCAACCATAAACCCTGACCCTAACCCTAACCCTAACCGTAACTGTAAAACTAACCCTAACCCTTACCCTAACCCTAACCCAAACCCTAACGCTAACCCTAACCCTATCCCTAACCCTAACCCCTAACCCTAACCCTAACCCTACCCTAACCCTAACCCTAACACTTATGCTAAACCTAACCCAAACCCTAACCCTAACCCTAAACGTAACCCAAACCCTAATCCTAACCCTAACCCTAACCCTAATCCTAACCCTAACTCTAACCCTAACCCTAACCCTAACCCCTAACCCTAACCCTAACCCTACCTTAACCCTAACCCTAACACTTATGCTAACCCTAACCCAAACCCTAACCCTAACCCTAAACGTAACCCAAACCCTAATCCTAACCCTAACCTTAACCCTAATCCTAACCCTAACCCTAACCCTAACCATAACCCTAACCCTAACCCTAAACCCTAACCCTAACCCTAACCCTAACCCTAACCGTACCCGTAACCCTAACCCTAACCCTAACCATAACCATAACCCTTACCCTAACTCTAACCCAAACACTAACCGTAACCCTAACCCTAACCCAAACTCTAAACTTAACCCTAACCCTAACCCTAACCCTAACCCCTAACCCTAGCCCTAACCCAACCCTAACCGTAACCCCAACCTTAACCATTACCCTAACCCTAACCCAAACCCTAACCCTAACACTAACCCTAACCCAAACCCTAACCCAAACCCTAACCCTAACCCTAATCCTAACCATAACCCTAACCCTAACCCTAACGAAAACCCTAACCCTAACCCTAACCGTAATCCTAACCCTAACCCTAACTCTAACCCAAAATCTAACCCAAACCCTAACCCTAACACTAACCCTAACGCTAAGCCTAACCCTAACCCTAACCCTAACCCTAACCTTAACCCTCACGCAAACCCTAACCAAACCCTAACTCTAACACTAACACTAACCCTAACCCTAACCCTAACAGTAACCCTAAACCTAAACCTAACCCTAACCCTAACCCTAAACCTAAAACCTAACCCTAACACTAACCCTACCGCAAACCCTAACCCTAACCTAACACTAACCCTAACCCTTACCCTAACCCTAACCCAAACCCTAACGCTAACCCTAACCCTAACCCTAACCCTAACCCCTAACCCTAACCCTAACCCTACCCTAACCCTAACCCTAACACTTATGCTAACCCTAAACCAAACCCTAACCCTAACCCTAAACGTAACCCAAACCCTAATCCTAACCCTAACCCTAACCCTAATCCTAACCCTAACCCTAAACCTAACCATAACCCTAACCCTAACCCTAAACCCTAACCCTAACCCTAACCATAACCGTACCCGTAACCCTAAACCTAACCCTAACCATAACCATAACCATTACCCTAACTCTAACCCAAACCCTAACCGTAACCCTAACCCTAACCCAAACCCTAAACCTAACCCTAACCCTAACCCTAACCCCTAACCCAACCCTAACCCAACCCTAACCGTAACCCCAACCTTAACCATTACCCTAACCCTAACCCAAACCCTAACCCTAACACTAACCCTTACCCAAACCATAACCCAAACCCTAACCCTAACCCTTACCCTAACCCTAACCCAAACCCTAAACCAAACCCTAACCTGAACCCTAACCCTAAACCAAACCCTAACACTAACCCTAACCCTAACACTAACGCTAACCGTAACCCCTAACCCTAACCCTACCCTAACCCTAACCCAAACCATAACCTGAACCCTAACCCTAAACCAAACCCTAACCCTAACCCTAACCCTAACACTAACGCTAACCGTAACCCCTAACCCTAACCCTACCCTAACCATAACCCTAACCCTAATCCTAACATTACCTGGACCCTAACCCTAACCCTAACGCAAACCCTAACCCTAACACTAACCCTAACCCTAACCCTAACCCTAACAGTAACCCTAAACCTAAACCTAACCCTAACCCTAACCCTAATCCCTAACCTTAACCCTAACCCAAACCCTTACCCTAACCATAACCCTAACCCTAACTCTACCCTATTCCGAACCCTAACCCTTACCATAACCCTTACCCTAACCCTAACCCAAACCCTAACCCTAACCTTAACCTGAAACCTAACCCTAACCCTAACGCAAACTTAACCCTAACCCTAACACTAATCCTAACACTAACCCTAACCCTAACAGTAACCCTAAACCTAAACCTAACCCTAACCCTAACCCTAACCATAACCCTAACCCTAACCTTAACCCTAACCCTAAAACCTAACCCTAACCCTAACCCTAACCATAACCCTAACCCTAACACTAATCCTAACCCTAACACTAACCACTGTTCTAAATTCTAACAATACTTTGATAAATCCCAAACAACGCATCTTCTTTTCACCGAAACACATCTCTGTTTCTAACAAAAGCATTTCATGAAATTCGTACTCTTTCAAAAGAACGAGACTATCTTTCAAAGTAAAGCTTCTAAGGGGAAGAGGAACAATATTCTCAATTCTAACAATACTTTGATATATCCCAAACAACGAATCTTCTTTTCACAGAAACACGTCTGTGTTTCTCACAAAAGCATTTCATGAAATTCATACACTTTCATAAGACGAGATTATCTTTCAAAGTAAAGCTTCTAAGCGGAAGAGGAACACTGTTCTCAATTCTAACAATACTGTGAAACATCCCACACAACGAATCTTCTTTTCAATCACGTCTACGTTTCTTACAAAAGCATTTCATGAAATTCATACACTTTCAGATGAATGTGAATATCTCTCAAAGTAAAGCTTCTAAACAGAAGAGGAACACTGATCTCAATTCTAACAATACTTTGATACATCCCAAACAACGAATCTTCTTTTCAAAGAAACAAGTATGTGTTTTTTACAAAAGCATTTCATGAAATTCATACACTTTCAAAAGAACGAGATTATCTTTCAAAGTAAAGTTTCTTAGGGGAAGAGTAAAACTCTTCTAAATTCTTTTTTTTTAATCCTAACCCTAACCCTAACCATAAACCCTGACCCTAACCCTAACCCTAACCGTAACCGTAACCATAACCCTAACCCTTACCCTAACCCAAACCCAAACCCTAACGCTAACCCTAACCCTATCCCTAACCCTAACCAATAACCCTAACCCTAACCCTACCCTAACCCTAACCCTAACACTTATGCTAAACCTAACCCAAACCCTAACCCTAACCCTAAACGTAACACAAACCCTAATCCTAACCCTAACCCTAACCCTAATCCTAACCCTAACCCTAACCCTAACCATAACCCTAACCCTAACCCTAAACCCTAACCCTAACCCTAACCCTAACCGTACCCGTAACCCTAACCCTAACCCTAACCCCTAACCCTAACCCTAACCCTACCTTAACCCTAACCCTAACACTTATGCTAACCCTAACCCAAACCCTAACCCTAACCCTAAACGTAACCCAAACCCTAATCCTAACCCTAACCCTAACCCTAATCCTAACCCTAACCCTAACCCTAACCATAACCCTAACCCTAACCCTAAACCCTAACCCTAACCCTAACCCTAACCCTAACCGTACCCGTAACCCTAACCCTAACCCTAACCATAACCATAACCCTTACCCTAACTCTAACCCAAACACTAACCGTAACCCTAACCCTAACCCAAACCCTAAACTTAACCCTAACACTAACCCTAACCCTAACCCCTAACCCTACCCCTAACACAACCCTAACCGTAACCCCAACCTTAACCATTACCCTAACCCTAACCCAAACCCTAACCCTAACACTAACCCTAACCCAAACCCTAACCCAAACCCTAACCATAACCCTAACCCTAACCATAACCCTAACCCTAACCCTAACGCAAACCCTAACCCTAACCCTAACCGTAACCCTAACCCTAACCCTAACTCTAACCCAAAATCTAACCCAAACCCTAACCCTAACACTAACCCTAACGCTAAGCCTAACCCTAACCCTACCGCAAACCCTAACCCTAACCTAACCCTAACCCTAAACCTTACC
>JAQJZF010000037.1:1200000-1240000 GCA_028537955.1 Microtus californicus | reverse complement strand
CCTAACCCTAACCCTACCCTAACCCTAACCCTAACACTTATGCTAACCCTAACCCAAACCCTAACCCTAACACTAAACGTAACCCAAACCCTAATCCTAACCCTAACCCTAACTCTAATCCTAACCCTAACCCTAACCCTAACCATAACCCTAACCCTAACCCTAATCTCTAACCCTAACTTTAACCCTAACCGTACCCGTAACCCTAAACCTAACCCTAACCATAACCATAACCCTTACCCTAACTCTAACCCAAACCCTAACCGTAACCTAACCCTAACCCAAACCCTAAACCTAACCCTAACACTAACCCTAACCCTAACCCCTTTCCCTACCCCTAACCCAACCCTAACCGTAACCCCAACCTTAACCATTACCCTAACCCTAACCCAAACCCTAACCCTAACACTAACCCTAACCCAAACCCTAACCCAAACCCTAACCCTAACCCTAACCCTAACCATAACCCTAATCCTAACCCTAACGCAAACCCTAACCCTAACTCTAACCGTAACCCTAACCCTAACCCTTACTCTAACCCCTAACCCTAGCCCTAACCCAACCCTAACCGTAACCCCAACCTTAACCATTACCCTAACCCTAACCCAAACCCTAACCCTAACCCTAACCCTAAACCCTAACCCTAACCCTAACCCTAACCGTACCCGTAACCCTAACCCTAACCCTAACCATAACCATAACCCTTACCCTAACTCTAACCCAAACACTAACCGTAACCCTAACCCTAACCCAAACTCTAAACTTACCCCTAACCCTAACCCTAACCCTAACCCCTAACCCTAGCCCTAACCCAACCCTAACCGTAACCCCAACCTTAACCATTACCCTAACCCTAACCCAAACCCTAACCCTAACACTAACCCTAACCCAAACCCTAATCCTAACCCTAACCCTAACCCTAATCCTAACCCTAACCATAACCCTAACCATAACCCTAACCCTAACCCTAAACCCTAACCCAAACCCTAACCATAACCGTACCCGTAACCCTAAACCTAACCCTAACCATAACCATAACCATTACCCTAACTCTAACCCAAACCCTAACCGTAACCCTAACCCTAACCCAAACCCTAAACCTAACCCTAACCCTAACCCTAACCCCTAACCCAACCCTAACCCAACCCTAACCGTAACCCCAGCCTTAACCATTACCCTAACCCTAACCCAAACCCTAACCCTAACACTAACCCTAACCCAAACCATAACCCAAACCCTAACCCTAATTCTTACCCTAACCCTAACCCTAACCCTAACCCTAACCCTAACCCTAACCCTAACCCTAACCCTAACCCAAACCATAACCTGAACCCTAACCCTAAACCAAACCCTAACCCTAACCCTAACACTAACGCTAACCGAAACCCCTAACCCTAACCCTACCCTAACCATAACCCTAACCCTAATCCTAACCTTAACCTGAACCCTAACCCTAACCCTAACGCCAACCCTAACCCTAACACTAACCCTAACCCTAACCCTAACAGTAACCCTAAACCTAAACCTAACCCTAACCCTAACCCTAATACCTAACCTTAACCCTAACCCAAACCCTTACCCTAACCATAACCCTAACCCTAACTCTACCCTATTCCTAACCCTAACCCTTACCATAACCCTTACCCTAACCTTAACCCAAACCCTAACCCTAACCTTAACCTGAAACCTAACCCTAACCCTAACGCAAACTTAACCCTAACCCTAACACTAATCCTAACACTAACCCTAACCCTAACAGTAACCCTAAACCTAAACCTAACCCTAACCCTAACCCTAACCCTAACCCTAACCCTAACCCTAACCTTAACCCTAACCCTAAAACCTAACCCTAACCCTAACCCTAACCATAACCCTAACCCTAACACTAATCCTAACCCTAACACTAACCACTGTTCTAAATTCTAACAATACTTCGATAAATCCCAAACAACGCATCTTCTTTTCACCGAAACACATCTCTGTTTCTAACAAAAGCATTTCATGAAATTCGTACTCTTTCAAAAGAACGAGACTATCTTTCAAAATAAAGCTTCTAAGGGGAAGAGGAACAATATTCTCAATTCTAACAATACTTTGATATATCCCAAACAACGAATCTTCTTTTCACAGAAACACGTCTGTGTTTCTCACAAAAGCATTTCATGAAATTCATACACTTTCATAAGACGAGATTATCTTTCAAAGTAAAGCTTCTACGCGGAAGAGGAACACTGTTCTCAATTCTAACAATACTGTGAAACATCCCACACAACGAATCTTCTTTTCAATCACGTCTACGTTTCTTACAAAAGCATTTCATGAAATTCATACACTTTCAGATGAATGTGAATATCTCTCAAAGTAAAGCTTCTAAACAGAAGAGGAACACTGATCTCAATTCTAACAATACTTTGATACATCCCAAACAACGAATCTTCTTTTCAAAGAAACAAGTATGTGTTTTTTACAAAAGCATTTCATGAAATTCATACACTTTCAAAAGAACGAGATTATCTTTCAAAGTAAAGTTTCTTAGGGGAAGAGTAAAACTCTTCTAAATTCTTTTTTTTTAATCCTAACCCTAACCCTAACCATAAACCCTGACCCTAACCCTAACCCTAACCGTAACCGTAACCATAACCCTAACCCTTACCCTAACCCAAACCCAAACCCTAACGCTAACCCTAACCCTATCCCTAACCCTAACCAATAACCCTAACCCTAACCCTACCCTAACCCTAACCCTAACACTTATGCTAAACCTAACCCAAACCCTAACCCTAACCCTAAACGTAACCCAAACCCTAATCCTAACCCTAACCCTAACCCTAATCATAACCCTAACCCTAACCCTAACCATAACCCTAACCCTAACGCTAAACCCTAACCCTAAACCTAACCCTAACCGTACCCGTAACCCTAACCCTAACCCTAACCCCTAACCCTAACCCTAACCCTACCTTAACCCTAACCCTAACACTTATGCTAACCCTAACCCAAACCCTAACCCTAACCCTAAACGTAACCCAAACACTAATCCTAACCCTAACCCTAACCCTAATCCTAACCCTAACCCTAACCCTAACCATAACCCTAACCCTAACCCTAAACCCTAACCCTAACCCTAACCCTAAACCTAACCGTGCCCGTAACCCTAACCCTAACCCTAACCATAACCATAACCCTTACCCTAACTCTAACCCAAACACTAACCGTAACCCTAACCCTAACCCAAACCCTAAACTTAACCCTAACACTAACCCTAACCCTAACCCCTAACCCTACCCCTAACACAACCCTAACCGTAACCCCAATCTTAACCATTACCCTAACCCTAACCCAAACCCTAATCCTAACACTAACCCTAACCCAAACCCTAACCCAAACCCTAACCCTAACCCTAACCCTAACCATAACCCTAACCCTAACCCTAACGCAAACCCTAACCCTAACCCTAACCGTAACCCTAACCTAAACCTAACCCTAACCCTAACCCTAAACCTAAAACCTAACCCTAACCCTAACCCTACCGCAAACCCTAACCCTAACCTAACCCTAACCCTAACCCTTACCCTAACCCTAACCCAAACCCTAACGCTAACCCTAACCCTAACCCTAACCCCTAAACCTAACCCTAACCCTACCCTAACCCTAACCCTAACACTTATGCTAACCCTAACCCAAACCCTAACCCTAACCCTAAACGTAACCCAAACCCTAATCCTAACCCTAACCCTAACCCTAATACTAACCCTAACCCTAACCCTAACCATAACCCTAACCCTAACCCTAAACCCTAACCCTAACCCTAACCATAACCGTACCCGTAACCCTAAACCTAACCATAACCATAACCATAACCATTACCCTAACTCTAACCCAAACCCTAACCGTAACCCTAACCCTAACCCAAACCATAAACCTAACCCTAACCCTAACCCTAACCCCTAACCCTACCCCTAACCCAACCCTAACCGTAACCCCAACCTTAACCATTACCCTAACCCTAACCCAAACCCTAACCCTAACACTAACCCTAACCCAAACCATAACCCAAACCCTAACCCTAACCCTAACCCTAACGCTAAACCTAACCCCTAACGCTAACCCTAACCTAAACCCTAACCTAACCCTAACCCTAACCCTAACCTTAACGCAAACCCTAACCCTAACCCTAACCGTAACCCTAACAATAACCCTAACTCTAACCCAAAATCTAACCCAAACCCTAACCCTAACACTAATCCTAACGCTAAGCCTAACCCTAACCCTAACCCTAACCTGAACCCTAAACCTAACCCTAACCTTAACCCTCACGCAAACCCTAAACAAACCCTAACCCTAACACTAACACTAAGCCTAACCCTAACCCTAACAGTAACCCTAAACCTAAACCTAACCCTAACCCTAACCCTAACCCTAACCTGAACCCTAACCCTAACCCTAACGCAAACCCTAACCCTAACCCTAACCCTAACCGTACCCGTAACCCTAAACCTAACCCTAACACTAACCCTAAACCTAACCCTAACCCTAAAACTAACCCTAATCCTAACCCTAACCCCTAACCCTGACCCTAACTCTACCCTATTCCTAACCCAAACCCTTACCATAACCCTTACCCTAACCCTAACCCAAACCCTAACCCTAACCCTAACCTGAACCCTAACCCTAACCCTAACGCAAACCCTAACCCTAACCCTAACACTAACCCTAAACCAAACCCTAACCCAAACTCTAACCCTAACCCTATCCCTAACGCAAACCCTAACCCCTAACGCTAACCCTAACCTAAAACCTAACCTAACCCTAACCCTAACCCTCTTGCAAACCCTAACCAAACCATAACCCTAACACTAACCATAACCCCAACACTAACCCTAACCCTAACCCTAACCCTAAACCTAATTCTAATCCTAACCCTAACTCCTAACCCTGACCCTAACTCTACCCTATTCCTAACCCTAACCCTTACCATAACCCTTACCCTAACCCTAACCCAAACCCTAAGCCTAACCCTAACCCTAATCCTAACCCTAAACCAAACCCTAACCCTAACCCTAACCCTAACAGTAACCCTAAAACTAAACCTAACCCTAACCCTAACCGTAACCCCTAACCCTAACCCTAACCCTAACCCTACCCTAACCATAAACCTAACCCTAACCCTAACACTAACCTGAACCCTAACCCTAACCCTAACGCAAACCCTAACCCTAAAACTAACCCTAACCCTAACCCTAACAGTAACCCTAAACCTAAACCTAACCCTAACCCTAACCCTAAACCCTAAACTTAACCCTAACCCAAACCCTTACCCTAACCCTAACCCAAACCATAACCCAAACCCTAACCCTAACCCTTACCCTAACCCTAACCCAAACCCTAACCCAAACCCTAACCTGAACCCTAACCCTAAACCAAACCCTAACCCTAACCCTAACCCTAACACTAACGCTAACCGTAACCCCTAACCCTAACCCTACCCTAACCCTAACCCAAACTATAACCTGAACCCTAACCCTAAACCAAACCCTAACCCTAACCCTAACCCTAACACTAACGCTAACCGTAACCCCTAACCCTAACCCTACCATAACCATAACCCTAACCCTAATCCTAACCCTAACCTGAACCCTAACCCTAACCCTAACGCAAACCCTAACCCTAACACTAACCCTAACCCTAACCCTAACCCTAATAGTAACCCTAAACCTAAACCTAACCCTAACCCTAACCCTAATCCCTAACCTTAACCCTAACCCAAACCCTTACCCTAACCATAACCCTAACCCTAACTCTACCCTATTCCTAACCCTAACCCTTACCATAACCCTTACCCTAACCCTAACCCAAACCCTAACCCTAACCTTAACCTGAAACCTAACCCTAACCCTAACGCAAACTTAACCCTAACCCTAACACTAATCCGAACACTAACCCTAACCCTAACAGTAACCCTAACCCTAACCCTAACCCTAACCCTAACCCTAACCCTAACCCTAACCCTAACCCTAACCCTAACAGTAACCCTAAACCTAAACCTAACCCTAACCCTAACCCTAAACATAAAACCTAACCCTAACCCTAACCCTACCGCAAACCCTAACCCTAACCTAACCCTAACCCTAACCCTTACCCTAACCCTAACCCAAACCCTAACGCTAACCCTAACCCTAACCCTAACCCTAACCCCTAACCCTAACCCTAACCCTACCCTAACCCTAACCCTAACACTTATGCTAACCCTAACCCAAACCGTAACCCTAACCCTAAACGTAACCCAAACCCTAATCCTAACCCTAACCCTAACCCTAATACTAACCCTAACCCTAACCCTAACCATAACCCTAACCCTAAACCTAAACCCTAACCCTAACCCTAACCATAACCGTACCCGTAACCCTAAACCTAACCATAACCATAACCATAACCATTACCCTAACTCTAACCCAAACCCTAACCGTAACCCTAACCCTAACCCAAACCCTAAACCTAACCCTAACCCTAACCCTAACACCTAACCCTACCCCTAACCCAACCCTAAACGTAACCCCAACCTTAACCATTACCCTAACCCTAACCCAAACCCTAACCCTAACACTAACCCTAACCCAAACCATAACCCAAACCCTAACCCTAACCCTAACCCTAACGCTAAACCTAACCCCTAACGCTAACCCTAACCTAAACCCTAACCTAACCCTAACCCTAACCCTAACCTTAACGCAAACCATAACCCTAACCCTAACCGTAACCCTAACCCTAACCCTAACTCTAACCCAAAATCTAACCCAAACCCTAACCCTAACACTAACCCTAACGCTAAGCCTAACCCTAACCCTAACCCTAACCTGAACCCTAAACCTAACCCTAACCTTAACCCTCACGCAAACCCTAAACAAACCCTAACCCTAACACTAACACTAAGCCTAACCCTAACCCTAACAGTAACCCTAAACCTAAACCTAACCCTAACCCTAACCCTAACCTGAACCCTAACCCTAACCCTAACGCAAACCCTAACCCTAACCCTAACCCTAACCGTACCCGTAACCCTAAACCTAACCCTAACACTAACCCTAAACCTAACCCTAACCCTAAAACTAACCCTAATCCTAACCCTAACCCCTAACCCTGACCCTAACTCTACCCTATTCCTAACCCAAACCCTTACCATAACCCTTACCCTAACCCTAACCCCTAACCCTAACCCTAACCCTACCCTAACCCTAACCCTAACACTTATGCTAACCCTAACCCAAACCCTAACCCTAACCCTAAACGTAACCCAAACCCAAATCCTAACCCTAACCCTAACCCTAATACTAACCCTAACCCTAACCCTAACCATAACCCTAACCCTAACCCTAAACCCTAACCCTAACCCTAACCATAACCGTAGCCGTAACCCTAAACCTAACCCTAACCATAACCATAACCATTACCCTAACTCTAACCCAAACCCTAACCGTAACCCTAACCCTAACCCAAACCCTAAACCTAACCCTACCCTAACCCTAACCCCTAACCCTACCCCTAACCCAACCCTAACCGTAACCCCAACCTTAACCATTACCCTAACCCTAACCCAAACCCTAACCCTAACCCTAACCCTAACCCAAACCCTTACCCTAACCATAACCCTAACCCTAACCCTTACCCTAACCATAACCCTAACCCTAACCCTAACGCAAACCCTAACCCTAACCGTAACCCTAACCCTAACCCTAACTCTAACCCAAAATCTAACCCAAACCCTAACCCTAACACTAACCCTAACGCTAAGCCTAACCCAACCCTAACCCTAACCTGAACCCTAACCCTAACCCTAACGTAAACCCTAACCCTAACCCTAACCCTAACACTAACCCTAACACTAACCCTAACCCTAACAGTAACCCTAAACCTAAACCTAACCCTAACCCTAACCCTAACCCTAACCCTAACCCTAACCCTAACCTTAACCCTAACCCTAAAACCTAACCCTAACCCTAACCCTAACCATAACCCTAACCCTAACACTAATCCTAACCCTAACACTAACCACTGTTCTAAATTCTAACAATACTTTGATAAATCCCAAACAACGCATCTTCTTTTCACCGAAACACATCTCTGTTTCTAACAAAAGCATTTCATGAAATTCGTACTCTTTCAAAAGAACGAGACTATCTTTCAAAGTAAAGCTTCTAAGGGGAAGAGGAACAATATTCTCAATTCTAACAATACTTTGATATATCCCAAACAACGAATCTTCTTTTCACAGAAACACGTCTGTGTTTCTCACAAAAGCATTTCATGAAATTCATACACTTTCATAAGACGAGATTATCTTTCAAAGTAAAGCTTCTAAGCGGAAGAGGAACACTGTTCTCAATTCTAACAATACTGTGAAACATCCCACACAACGAATCTTCTTTTCAATCACGTCTACGTTTCTTACAAAAGCATTTCATGAAATTAATACACTTTCAGATGAATGTGAATATCTCTCAAAGTAAAGCTTCTAAACAGAAGAGGAACACTGATCTCAATTCTAACAATACTTTGATACATCCCAAACAAAAAATCTTCTTTTCAAAGAAACAAGTATGTGTTTTTTACAAAAGCATTTCATGAAATTCATACACTTTCAAAAGAACGAGATTATCTTTCAAAGTAAAGTTTCTTAGGGGAAGAGTAAAACTCTTCTAAATTCTTTTTTTTTAATCCTAACCCGAACCCTAACCATAAACCCTGACCCTAACCCTAACCCTAACCGTAACCGTAACCATAACCCTAACCCTTACCCTAACCCAAACCCAAACCCTAACGCTAACCCTAACCCTATCCCTAACCCTAACCAATAACCCTAACCCTAACCCTACCCTAACCCTAACCCTAACACTTATGCTAAACCTAACCCAAACCCTAACCCTAACCCTAAACGTAACCCAAACCCTAATCCTAACCCTAACCCTAACCCTAATCCTAACCCTAACCCTAACCCTAACCATAACCCTAACCCTAACCCTAAACCCTAACCCTAACCCTAACCCTAACCGTACCCGTAACCCTAACCCTAACCCTAACCCCTAACCCTAACCCTAACCCTACCTTAACCCTAACCCTAACACTTATGCTAACCCTAACCCAAACCCTAACCCTAACCCTAAACGTAACCCAAACCCTAATCCTAACCCTAACCCTAACCCTAATCCTAACCCTAACCCTAACCCTAACCATAACCCTAACCCTAACCCTAAACCCTAACCCTAACCCTAACCCTAACCCTAACCGTACCCGTACCCCTAACCCTAACCCTAACCATAACCATAACCCTTACCCTAACTCTAACCCAAACACTAACCGTAACCCTAAACCTAACCCAAACCCTAAACTTAACCCTAACACTAACCCTAACCCTAACCCCTAACCCTACAACTAACACAACCCTAACCCTAACCCTAACCTTAACGCAAACCCTAACCCTAACCCTAACCGTAACCCTAACAATAACCCTAACTCTAACCCAAAATCTAACCCAAACCCTAACCCTAACACTAACCCTAACGCTAAGCCTAACCCTAACCCTAACCCTAACCTGAACCCTAAACCTAACCCTAACCTTAACCCTCACGCAAACCCTAAACAAACCCTAACCCTAACACTAACACTAACCCTAACCCTAACCCTAACAGTAACCCTAAACCTAAACCTAACCCTAACCCTAACCCTAAACCTAAAACCTAACCCTAACCCTAACCCTACCGCAAACCCTAACCCTAACCTAACACTAACCCTAACCCTTACCCTAACCCTAACCCAAACCCTAACGCTAACCCTAACCCTAACCCTAACCCTAACCCTAACCCCTAACCCTAACCCTAACCCTACCCTAACCCTAACCCTAACACTTATGCTAACCCTAAACCAAACCCTAACCCTAACCCTAAACGTAACCCAAACCCTAATCCTAACCCTAACCCTAAACCCTAACCCAAACCCTAACCATAACCGTACCCGTAACCCTAAACCTAACCCTAACCATAACCATAACCATTACCCTAACTCTAACCCAAACCCTAACCGTAACCCTAACCCTAACCCAAACCCTAAACCTAACCCTAACCCTAACCCTAACCCCTAACCCAACCCTAACCCAACCCTAACCGTAACCCCAGCCTTAACCATTACCCTAACCCTAACCCAAACCCTAACCCTAACACTAACCCTAACCCAAACCATAACCCAAACCCTAACCCTAATTCTTACCCTAACCCTACCCTAACCCTAACCCAAACCATAACCTGAACCCTAACCCTAAACCAAACCCTAACCCTAACCCTAACACTAACGCTAACCGAAACCCCTAACCCTAACCCTACCCTAACCATAACCCTAACCCTAATCCTAACCTTAACCTGAACCCTAACCCTAACCCTAACGCCAACCCTAACCCTAACACTAACCCTAACCCTAACCCTAACAGTAACCCTAAACCTAAACCTAACCCTAACCCTAACCCTAATCCCTAACCTTAACCCTAACCCAAACCCTTACCCTAACCATAACCCTAACCCTAACTCTACCCTATTCCTAACCCTAACCCTTACCATAACCCTTACCCTAACCCTAACCCAAACCCTAACCCTAACCTTAACCTGAAACCTAACCCTAACCCTAACGCAAACTTAACCCTAACCCTAACACTAATCCTAACACTAACCCTAACCCTAACAGTAACCCTAAACCTAAACCTAACCCTAACCCTAACCCTAACCCTAACCCTAACCCTAACCTTAACCCTAACCCTAAAACCTAACCCTAACCCTAACCCTAACCATAACCCTAACCCTAACACTAATCCTAACCCTAACACTAACCACTGTTCTAAATTCTAACAATACTTTGATAAATCCCAAACAACGCATCTTCTTTTCACCGAAACACATCTCTGTTTCTAACAAAAGCATTTCATGAAATTCGTACTCTTTCAAAAGAACGAGACTATCTTTCAAAATAAAGCTTCTAAGGGGAAGAGGAACAATATTCTCAATTCTAACAATACTTTGATATATCCCAAACAACGAATCTTCTTTTCACAGAAACACGTCTGTGTTTCTCACAAAAGCATTTCATGAAATTCATACACTTTCATAAGACGAGATTATCTTTCAAAGTAAAGCTTCTACGCGGAAGAGGAACACTGTTCTCAATTCTAACAATACTGTGAAACATCCCACACAACGAATCTTCTTTTCAAAGAAACAAGTATGTGTTTTTTACAAAAGCATTTCATGAAATTCATACACTTTCAAAAGAACGAGATTATCTTTCAAAGTAAAGTTTCTTAGGGGAAGAGTAAAACTCTTCTAAATTCTTTTTTTTTAATCCTAACCCTAACCCTAACCATAAACCCTGACCCTAACCCTAACCCTAACCGTAACCGTAACCATAACCCTAACCCTTACCCTAACCCAAACCCAAACCCTAACGCTAACCCTAACCCTATCCCTAACCCTAACCAATAACCCTAACCCTAACCCTACCCTAACCCTAACCCTAACACTTATGCTAAACCTAACCCAAACCCTAACCCTAACCCTAAACGTAACCCAAACCCTAATCCTAACCCTAACCCTAACCCTAATCATAACCCTAACCCTAACCCTAACCATAACCCTAACCCTAACCCTAAACCCTAACCCTAACCCTAACCCTAACCGTACCCGTAACCCTAACCCTAACCCTAACCCTACCTTAACCCTAACCCTAACACTTATGCTAACCCTAACCCAAACCCTAACCCTAACCCTAAACGTAACCCAAACACTAATCCTAACCCTAACCCTAACCCTAATCCTAACCCTAACCCTAACCCTAACCATAACCCTAACCCTAACCCTAAACCCTAACCCTAACCCTAACCCTAACCCTAACCGTACCCGTAACCCTAACCCTAACCCTAACCATAACCATAACCCTTACCCTAACTCTAACCCAAACACTAACCGTAACCCTAACCCTAACCCAAACCCTAAACTTAACCCTAACACTAACCCTAACCCTAACCCCTAACCCTACCCCTAACACAACCCTAACCGTAACCCCAATCTTAACCATTACCCTAACCCTAACCCAAACCCTAATCCTAACACTAACCCTAACCCAAACCCTAACCCAAACCCTAACCCTAACCCTAACCCTAACCATAACCCTAACCCTAACCCTAACGCAAACCCTAACCCTAACCCTAACCGTAACCCTAACCCTAACCCTAACTCTAACCCAAAATCTAACCCAAACCCTAACCCTAACACTAACCCTAACGCTAAGCCTAACCCTAACCCTAACCCTAACCTGAACCCTAACCCTAACCCTAACCTTAACCCTCACGCAAACCCTAACCAAACCCTAACCCTAACACTAACACTAACCCTAACCCTAACCCTAACAGTAACCCTAAACCTAAACCTAACCCTAACCCTAACCCTAAACCTAAAACCTAACCCTAACCCTAACCCTACCGCAAACCCTAACCCTAACCTAACCCTAACCCTAACCCTTACCCTAACCCTAACCCAAACCCTAACGCTAACCCTAACCCTAACCCTAACCCCTAACCCTAACCCTAACCCTACCCTAACCCTAACCCTAACACTTATGCTAACCCTAACCCAAACCCTAACCCTAACCCTAAATGTAACCCAAACCCTAATCCTAACCCTAACCCTAACCCTAATACTAACCCTAACCCTAACCCTAACCATAACCCTAACCCTAACCCTAAACCCTAACCCTAACCCTAACCATAACCGTACCCGTAACCCTAAACCTAACCATAACCATAACCATAACCATTACCCTAACTCTAACCCAAACCCTAACCGTAACCCTAACCCTAACCCAAACCCTATACCTAACCCTAACCCTAACCCTAACCCCTAACCCTACCCCTAACCCAACCCTAACCGTAACCCCAACCTTAACCATTACCCTAACCCTAACCCAAACCCTAACCCTAACACTAACCCTAACCCAAACCATAACCCAAACCCTAACCCTAACCCTAACCCTAACGCTAAACCTAACCCCTAACGCTAACCCTAACCTAAACCCTAACCTAACCCTAACCCTAACCCTAACCTTAACGCAAACCCTAACCCTAACCCTAACCGTAACCCTAACAATAACCCTAACTCTAACCCAAAATCTAACCCAAACCCTAACCCTAACACTAACCCTAACGCTAAGCCTAACCCTAACCCTAACCCTAACCTGAACCCTAAACCTAACCCTAACCTTAACCCTCACGCAAACCCTAAACAAACCCTAACCCTAACACTAACACTAAGCCTAACCCTAACCCTAACAGTAACCCTAAACCTAAACCTAACCCTAACCCTAACCCTAACCCTAACCTGAACCCTAACCCTAACCCTAACGCAAACCCTAACCCTAACCCTAACCCTAACCGTACCCGTAACCCTAAACCTAACCCTAACACTAACCCTAAACCTAACCCTAACCCTAAAACTAACCCTAATCCTAACCCTAACCCCTAACCCTGACCCTAACTCTACCCTATTCCTAACCCAAACCCTTACCATAACCCTTACCCTAACCCTAACCCAAACCCTAACCCTAACCCTAACCTGAACCCTAACCCTAACCCTAACGCAAACCCTAACCCTAACCCTAACACTAACCCTAAACCAAACCCTAACCCAAACTCTAACCCTAACCCTATCCCTAACGCAAACCCTAACCCTAACCCTAACCGTAACCCTAACCCTAACCCTAACTCTAACCCAAAATCTAACCCAAACCCTAACCCTAACACTAACCCTAACGCTAAGCCTAACCCTAACCCTAACCCTAACCTGAACCCTAAACCTAACCCTAACCTTAACCCTCACGCAAACCCTAAACAAACCCTAACCCTAACACTAACACTAAGCCTAACCCTTCCCTAACAGTAACCCTAAACCTAAACCTAACCCTAACCCTAACCCTAACCTGAACCCTAACCCTAACCCTAACGCAAACCCTAACCCTAACCCTAACCCTAACCGTACCCGTAACCCTAAACCTAACCCTAACACTAACCCTAAACCTAACCCTAACCCTAAAACTAACCCTAATCCTAACCCTAACCCCTAACCCTGACCCTAACTCTACCCTATTCCTAACCCAAACCCTTACCATAACCCTTACCCTAACCCTAACCCAAACCCTAACCCTAACCCTAACCTGAACCCTAACCCTAACCCTAACGCAAACCCTAACCCTAACCCTAACACTAACCCTAAACCAAACCCTAACCCAAACTCTAACCCTAACCCTAACCCTAACGCTAACCCTAACCCCTAACGCTAACCCTAACCTAAAACCTAACCTAACCCTAACCCTAACCCTAACCCTAACCCTAACCCTCTTGCAAACCCTAACCAAACCATAACCCTAACACTAACCATAACCCCAACACTAACCCTAACCCTAACCCTAACCCTAAACCTAACACTAATCCTAACCCTAACTCCTAACCCTGACCCTAACTCTACCCTATTCCTAACCCTAACCCTTACCATAACCCTTACCCTAACCCTAACCCAAACCCTAAGCCTAACCCTAACCCTAATCCTAACCCTAAACCAAACCCTAACCTTAACCCTAACCCTAACAGTAACCCTAAAACTAAACCTAACCCTAACCCTAACCGTAACCCCTAACCCTAACCCTAACCCTAACCCTACCCTAACCATAACCCTAACCCTAACCCTAACACTAACCTGAACCCTAACCCTAACCCTAACGCAAACCCTAACCCTAACACTAACTCTAACCCTAACCCTAACAGTAACCCTAAACCTAAACCTAACCCTAACCCTAACCATAAACCCTAACCTTAACCCTAACCCAAACCCTTACCCTAACCATAACCCTAACCCTAACCCTTACCCTAACCATAACCCTAACCCTAACCCTAACGCAAACCCTAACCCTAACCGTAACCCTAACCCTAACCCTAACTCTAACCCAAACCCTAACCGTAACCCTAACCCTAACCCAAACCCTAAACCTAACCCTAACCCTAACCCTAACCCCTAACCCAACCCTAACCCAACCCTAACCGTAACCCCAACCTTAACCATTACCCTAACCCTAACCCAAACCCTAACCCTAACACTAACCCTAACCCAAACCATAACCCAAACCCTAACCCTAACCCTTACCCTAACCCTAACCCAAACCCTCACGCAAACCCTAACCAAACCATAACCCTAACACTAACCATAACCCCAACACTAACCCTAACCCTAACCCTAACCCTAAACCTAACACTAATCCTAACCCTAACTCCTAACCCTGACCCTAACTCTACCCTATTCCTAACCCTAACCCTTACCATAACCCTTACCCTAACCCTAACCCAAACCCTAACCCTAACCCTAACCCTAATCCTAACCCTAAACCAAACCCTAACCCTAACCCTAACCCTAACCCTAACAGTAACCCTAAAACTAAACCTAACCCTAACCCTAACCGTAACCCCTAACCCTAACCCTAACCCTAACCCTACCCTAACCATAACCCTAACCCTAACCCTAACACTAACCTGAACCCTAACCCTAACCCTAACGCAAACCCTAACCCTAACACTAACCCTAACCCTAACCCTAACAGTAACCCTAAACCTAAACCTAACCCTAACCCTAACCCTAAACCCTAACCTTAACCCTAACCCAAACCCTTACCCTAACCATAACCCTAACCCTAACCCTTACCCTAACCATAACCCTAACCCTAACCCTAACGCAAACCCTAACCCTAACCGTAACCCTAACCCTAACCCTAACTCTAACCCAAAATCTAACCCAAACCCTAACCCTAACACTAACCCTAACGCTAAGCCTAACCCAACCCTAACCCTAACCTGAACCCTAACCCTAACCCTAACGCAAACCCTAACCCTAACCTTAACCCTAACACTAACCCTAACACTAACCCTAACCCTAACAGTAACCCTAAACCTAAACCTAACCCTAACCCTAACCCTAACCCTAACCCTAACCCTAAAACCTAACCCTAACCCTAACCCTAACCATAACCCTAACCCTAACACTAATCCTAACCCTAACACTAACCACTGTTCTAAATTCTAACAATACTTTGATAAATCCCAAACAACGCATCTTCTTTTCACCGAAACACATCTCTGTTTCTAACAAAAGCATTTCATGAAATTCGTACTCTTTCAAAAGAACGAGACTATCTTTCAAAGTAAAGCTTCTAAGGGGAAGAGGAACAATATTCTCAATTCTAACAATACTTTGATATATCCCAAACAACGAATCTTCTTTTCACAGAAACACGTCTGTGTTTCTCACAAAAGCATTTCATGAAATTCATACACTTTCATAAGACGAGATTATCTTTCAAAGTAAAGCTTCTAAGCGGAAGAGGAACACTGTTCTCAATTCTAACAATACTGTGAAACATCCCACACAACGAATCTTCTTTTCAATCACGTCTACGTTTCTTACAAAAGCATTTCATGAAATTCATACACTTTCAGATGAATGTGAATATCTCTCAAAGTAAAGCTTCTAAACAGAAGAGGAACACTGATCTCAATTCTAACAATACTTTGATACATCCCAAACAACGAATCTTCTTTTCAAAGAAACAAGTATGTGTTTTTTACAAAAGCATTTCATGAAATTCATACACTTTCAAAAGAACGAGATTATCTTTCAAAGTAAAGTTTCTTAGGGGAAGAGTAAAACTCTTCTAAATTCTTTTTTTTTAATCCTAACCCTAACCCTAACACTAACCCTAACGCTAAGCCTAACCCTAACCCTAACCCTAACCTGAACCCTAACCCTAACCCTAACAACCCTCACGCAAACCCTAACCAAACCCTAACCCTAACACTAACACTAACCCTAACCCTAACCCTAACAGTAACGCTAAACCTAAACCTAACCCTAACCCTAACCCTAAACCTAAAACCTAACCCTAACCCTAACCCTACCGCAAACCCTAACCCTAACCTAACCCTAACCCTAACCCTTACCCTAACCCTAACCCAAACCCTAACGCTAACCCTAACCCTAACCCTAACCCTAACCCCTAACCCTAACCCTAACCCTACCCTAACCCTAACCCTAACACTTATGCTAACCCTAACCCAAACCCTAACCCTAACCCTAAACGTAACCCAAACCCTAATCCTAACCCTAACCCTAATACTAACCCTAACCCTAACCCTAACCATAACCCTAACCCTAACCCTAAACCCTAACCCTAACCCTAACCATAACCGTACCCGTAACCCTAAACCTAACCATAACCATAACCATAACCATTACCCTAACTCTAACCCAAACCCTAAACCTAACCCTAACCCTAACCCCTAACCCTACCCCTAACCCAACCCTAACCGTAACCCCAACCTTAACCATTACCCTAACCCTAACCCAAACCCTAACCCTAACACTAACCCTAACCCAAACCATAACCCAAACCCTAACCCTAACCCTAACCCTAACGCTAAACCTAACCCCTAACGCTAACCCTAACCTAAACCCTAACCTAACCCTAACCCTAACCCTAACCTTAACGCAAACCCTAACCCTAATCCTAACCGTAACCCTAACAATAACCCTAACTCTAACCCAAAATCTAACCCAAACCCTAGCCCTAACACTAACCCTAACGCTAAGCCTAACCCTAACCCTAACCCTAACCTGAACCCTAAACCTAACCCTAACCTTAACCCTCACGCAAACCCTAAACAAACCCTAACCCTAACACTAACACTAAGCCTAACCCTAACCCTAACAGTAACCCTAAACCTAAACCTAACCCTAACCCTAACCCTAACCCTAACCTGAACCCTAACCCTAATCCTAACGCAAACCCTAACCCTAACCCTAACCCTAACCGTACCCGTAACCCTAAACCTAACCCTAACACTAACCCTAAACCTAACCCTAACCCTAAAACTAACCCTAATCCTAACCCTAACCCCTAACCCTGACCCTAACTCTACCCTATTCCTAACCCAAACCCTTACCATAACCCTTACCCTAACCCTAACCCAAACCCTAACCCTAACCCTAACCTGAACCCTAACCCTAACCCTAACGCAAACCCTAACCCTAACCCTAACACTAACCCTAAACCAAACCCTAACCCAAACTCTAACCCTAACCCTAACCCTAACGCTAACCCTAACCCCTAACGCTAACCCTAACCTAAAACCTAACCTAACCCTAACCCTAACCCTAACCCTAACCCTCTTGCAAACCCTAACCAAACCATAACCCTAACACTAACCATAACCCCAACACTAACCCTAACCCTAACCCTAACCCTAAACCTAACACTAATCCTAACCCTAACTCCTAACCCTGACCCTAACTCTACCCTATTCCTAACCCTAACCCTTACCATAACCCTTACCCTAACCCTAACCCAAACCCTAAGCCTAACCCTAACCCTAATCCTAACCCTAAACCAAACCCTAACCCTAACCCTAACCCTAACAGTAACCCTAAAACTAAACCTAACCCTAACCCTAAACGTAACCCCTAACCCTAACCCTAACCCTAACCCTACCCTAACCATAACCCTAACCCTAACCCTAACACTAACCTGAACCCTAACCCTAACCCTAACGCAAACCCTAACCCTAACACTAACCCTAACCCTAACCCTAACAGTAACCCTAAACCTAAACCTAACCCTAACCCTAACCATAAACCCTAACCTTAACCCTAACCCAAACCCTTACCCTAACCATAACCCTAACCCTAACCCTTACCCTAACCATAACCCTAACCCTAACCCTAACGCAAACCCTAACCCTAACCGTAACCCTAACCCTAACCCTAACTCTAACCCAAACCCTAACCGTAACCCTAACCCTAACCCAAACCCTAAACCTAACCCTAACCCTAACCCTAACCCCTAACCCAACCCTAACCCAACCCTAACCGTAACCCCAACCTTAACCATTACCCTAACCCTAACCCAAACCCTAACCCTAACACTAACCCTAACCCAAACCATAACCCAAACCCTAACCCTAACCCTTACCCTAACCCTAACCCAAACCCTAACCCAAAACCTAACCTGAACCCTAACCCTAAACCAAACCCTAACCCTAACCCTAACCCTAACACTAACGCTAACAATAACCCCTAACCCTAACCCTACCCTAACCCTAACCCAAACCATAACCTGAACCCTAACCCTAAACCAAACCCTAACCCTAACCCTAACCCTAACACTAACGCTAACCGTAACCCCTAACCCTAACCCTACCCTAACCATAACCCTAACCCTAATCCTAACCCTAACCTGAACCCTAACCCTAACCCTAACGCAAACCCTAACCCTAACACTAACCCTAAACCTAACCCTAACCCTAACAGTAACCCTAAACCTAAACCTAACCCTAACCTGAACCCTAACCCAAACCCTTACCCTAACCATAACCCTAACCCTAACTCTACCCTATTCCTAACCCTAACCCTTACCATAACCCTTACCCTAACCCTAACCCAAACCCTAACCCTAACCTTAACCTGAAACCTAACCCTAACCCTAACGCAAACTTAACCCTAACCCTAACACTAATCCGAACACTAACCCTAACCCTAACAGTAACCCTAAACCTAACCCTAACCCTAACCCTACCGCAAACCCTAACCCTAACCTAACCCTAACCCTAACCCTTACCGTAACCCAAACCCTAACCCAAACCCTAACGCTAACCCTAACCCTAACCCTAACCCCTAACCCTAACCCTAACCCTACCCTAACCCTAACCCTAACACTTATGCTAACCCTAACCCAAACCCTAACCCTAACCCTAAACGTAACCCAAACCCTAATCCTAACACTAACCCTAACCCTAATACTAACCCTAACCCTAACCCTAACCATAACCCTAACCCTAACCCTAAACCCTAACCCTAACCCTAACCATAACCGTACCCGTAACCCTAAACCTAACCATAACCATAACCATAACCATTACCCTAACTCTAACCCAAACCCTAACCGTAACCCTAACCCTAACCCAAACCCTAAACCTAACCCTAACCCTAACCCTAACCCCTAACCCTACCCCTAACCAAACCCTAACCGTAACCCCAACCTTAACCATTACCCTAACCCTAACCCAAACCCTAACCCTAACACTAACCCTAACCCAAACCATAACCCAAACCCTAACCCTAACCCTAACCCTAACGCTAAACCTAACCCCTAACGCTAACCCTAACCTAAACCCTAACCTAACCCTAACCCTAACCCTAACCTTAACGCAAACCCTAACCCTAACCCTAACCGTAACCCTAACAATAACCCTAACTCTAACCCAAAATCTAACCCAAACCCTAACCCTAACACTAACCCTAACGCTAAGCCTAACCCTAACCCTAACCCTAACCTGAACCCTAAACCTAACCCTAACCTTAACCCTCACGCAAACCCTAAACAAACCCTAACCCTAACCCTAACACTAACCCTAACCCTAACCCTAACAGTAACCCTAAACCTAAACCTAACCCTAACCCTAACCCTAACCCTAACCTGAACCCTAACCCTAACCCTAACGCAAACCCTAACCCTAACCCTAACCCTAACCGTACCCGTAACCCTAAACCTAACCCTAACACTAACCCTAAACCTAACCCTAACCCTAAAACTAACCCTAATCCTAACCCTTACCCCTAACCCTGACCCTAACTCTACCCTATTCCTAACCCAAACCCTTACCATAACCCTTACCCTAACCCTAACCCAAACCCTAACCCTAACCCTAACCTGAACCCTAACCCTAACCCTACCGCAAACCCTAACCCTAACCTAACCCTAACCCTAACCCTTACCCTAACCCTAACCCTAACCCAAACCCTAACGCTAACCCTAACCCTAACCCTAACCCCTAACCCTAACCCTAACCCTACCCTAACCCTAACCCTAACACTTATGCTAACCCTAACCCAAACCCTAACCCTAACCCTAAACGTAACCCAAACCCTAATCCTAACACTAACCCTAACCCTAATACTAACCCTAACCCTAACCCTAACCATAACCCTAACCCTAACCCTAAACCCTAACCCTAACCCTAACCATAACCGTACCCGTAACCCTAAACCTAACCATAACCATAACCATAACCATTACCCTAACTCTAACCCAAACCCTAACCGTAACCCTAACCCTAACCCAAACCCTAAACCTAACCCTAACCCTAACCCTAACCCCTAACCCTACCCCTAACCAAACCCTAACCGTAACCCCAACCTTAACCATTACTCTAACCCTAACCCAAACCCTAACCCTAACACTAACCCTAACCCAAACCATAACCCAAACCCTAACCCTAACCCTAACCCTAACGCTAAACCTAACCCCTAACGCTAACCCTAACCTAAACCCTAACCTAACCCTAACCCTAACCCTAACCTGAACCCTAACCCTAACCCTAACCCTCACGCAAACCCTAACCAAACCATAACCCTAACACTAACCATAACCCCAACACTAACCCTAACCCTAACCCTAACACTAAACCTAACACTAATCCTAACCCTAACTCCTAACCCTGACCCTAACTCTACCCTATTCCTAACCCTAACCCTTACCATAACCCTTACCCTAACCCTAACCCAAACCCTAACCCTAACCCTAACCCTAATCCTAACCCTAAACCAAACCCTAACCCTAACCCTAACCCTAACCCTAACAGTAACCCTAAAACTAAACCTAACCCTAACCCTAACCGTAACCCCTAACCCTAACCCTAACCCTAACCCTACCCTAACCATAACCCTAACCCTAACCCTAACACTAACCTGAACCCTAACCCTAACCCTAACGCAAACCCTAACCCTAACACTAACCCTAACCCTAACCCTAACAGTAACCCTAAACCTAAACCTAACCCTATCCCTAACCCTAAACCCTAACCTTAACCCTAACCCAAACCCTTACCCTAACCATAACCCTAACCCTAACCCTTACCCTAACCATAACCCTAACCCTAACCCTAACGCAAACCCTAACCCTAACCGTAACCCTAACCCTAACCCTAACTCTAACCCAAAATCTAACCCAAACCCTAACCCTAACACTAACCCTAACGCTAAGCCTAACCCAACCCTAACCCTAACCTGAACCCTAACCCTAACCCTAACGCAAACCCTAACCCTAACCCTAACCCTAACACTAACCCTAACACTAACCCTAACCCTAACAGTAACCCTAAACCTAAACCTAACCCTAACCCTAACCCTAACCCTAACCCTAACCCTAAAACCTAACCCTAACCCTAACCCTAACCATAACCCTAACCCTAACACTAATCCTAACCCTAACACTAACCACTGTTCTAAATTCTAACAATACTTTGATAAATCCCAAACAACGCATCTTCTTTTCACCGAAACACATCTCTGTTTCTAACAAAAGCATTTCATGAAATTCGTACTCTTTCAAAAGAACGAGACTATCTTTCAAAGTAAAGCTTCTAAGGGGAAGAGGAACAATATTCTCAATTCTAACAATACTTTGATATATCCCAAACAACGAATCTTCTTTTCACAGAAACACGTCTGTGTTTCTCACAAAAGCATTTCATGAAATTCATACACTTTCATAAGACGAGATTATCTTTCAAAGTAAAGCTTCTAAGCGGAAGAGGAACACTGTTCTCAATTCTAACAATACTGTGAAACATCCCACACAACGAATCTTCTTTTCAATCACGTCTACGTTTCTTACAAAAGCATTTCATGAAATTCATACACTTTCAGATGAATGTGAATATCTCTCAAAGTAAAGCTTCTAAACAGAAGAGGAACACTGATCTCAATTCTAACAATACTTTGATACATCCCAAACAACGAATCTTCTTTTCAAAGAAACAAGTATGTGTTTTTTACAAAAGCATTTCATGAAATTCATACACTTTCAAAAGAACGAGATTATCTTTCAAAGTAAAGTTTCTTAGGGGAAGAGTAAAACTCTTCTAAATTCTTTTTTTTTAATCCTAACCCTAACCCTAACCATAAACCCTGACCCTAACCCTAACCCTAACCGTAACCGTAACCATAACCCTAACCCTTACCCTAACCCAAACCCAAACCCTAACGCTAAACCTAACCCTATCCCTAACCCTAACCAATAACCCTAACCCTAAGCCTACCCTAACCCTAACCCTAACACTTATGCTAAACCTAACCCAAACCCAAACCCTAACCCTAAACGTAACCCAAACCCTAATCCTAACCCTAACTCTAACCCTAATCCTAACCCTAACCCTAACCCTAACCATAACCCTAACCCTAACCCTAAACCCTAACCCTAACCCTAACCGTACCCGTAACCCTAACCCTAACCCTAACCCCTAACCCTAACCCTAACCCTACCTAAACCATAACCCTAAAACTTATGCTAACCCTAACCCAAACCCTAACCCTAACCCTAAACGTAACCCAAACCCTAATCCTAACCCTAACCCTAACCCTAATCCTAACCCTAACCCTAACCCTAACCATAACCCTAACCCTAACCCTAACCCTAACCGTACCCGTAACCCTAACCCTAACCCTAACCATAACCATAACCCTTACCCTAACTCTAACCCAAACACTAACCGTAACCCTAACCCTAACCCAAACCCTAAACTTAACCCTAACACTAACCCTAACCCTAACCCCTAACCCTACCCCTAACACAACCCTAACCGTAACCCCAACCCTAACCATTACCCTAACCCTAACCCAAACCCTAACCCTAACACTAACCCTAACCCAAACCCTAACCCAAACCCTAACCCTAACCCTAACCCTAACCATAACCCTAACCCTAACCCTAACGCAAACCCTAACCCTAACCCTAACCGTAACCCTAACCCTAACCCTAACTCTAACCCAAAATCTAACCCAAACCCTAACCCTAACACTAACCCTAACGCTAAGCCTAACCCTAACCCTAACCCTAACCTGAACCCTAACCCTAACCCTAACAACCCTCACGCAAACCCTAACCAAACCCTAACCCTAACACTAACACTAACCCTAACCCTAACCCTAACAGTAACCCTAAACCTAACCCTAACCCTAAACCTAAAACCTAACCCTAACCCTAACCCTACCGCAAACCCTAACCCTAACCTAACCCTAACCCTAACCCTTACCCTAACCCTAACCCAAACCCTAACGCTAACCCTAACCCTAACCCTAACCCTAACCCCTAACCCTAACCCTAACCCTACCCTAACCCTAACCCTAACACTTATGCTAACCCTAACCCAAACCCTAACCCTAACCCTAAACGTAACCCAAACCCTAATCCTAACCCTAACCATAACCCTAATACTAACCCTAACCCTAACCCTAACCATAACCCTAACCCTAACCCTAAACCCTAACCCTAACCCTAACCATAACCGTACCCGTAACCCTAAACCTAACCCTAACCATAACCATAACCATTACCCTAACTCTAACCCAAACCCTAACCGTAACCCTAACCCTAACCCAAACCCTAAACCTAACCCTAACCCTAACCCTAACCCCTAACCCTACCCCTAACCCAACCCTAACCGTAACCCCAACCTTAACCATTACCCTAACCCTAACCCAAACCCTAACCCTAACACTAACCCTAACCCAAACCATAACCCAAACCCTAACCCTAACCCTAATCCTAACGCTAAACCTAACCCCTAACGCTAACCCTAACCTAAACCCTAACCTAACCCTAACCCTAACCCTAACCTTAACGCAAACCCTAACCCTAACCCTAACCGTAACCCTAACAATAACCCTAACTCTAACCCAAAATCTAACCCAAACCCTAACTCTAACACTAACCCTAACGCTAAGCCTAACCCTAACCCTAACCCTAACCTGAACCCTAAACCTAACCCTAACCTTAACCCTCACGCAAACCCTAAACAAACCCTAACCCTAACCCTAACCATAACCCTAACCCTAACACTAATCCTAACCCTAACACTAACCACTGTTCTAAATTCTAACAATACTTTGATAAATCCCAAACAACGCATCTTCTTTTCACCGAAACACATCTGTTTCTAACAAAAGCATTTCATGAAATTCGTACACTTTCAAAAGAACGAGACTATCTTTCAAAGTAAAGCTTCTAAGGGGAAGAGGAACAATATTCTCAATTCTGACAATACTTTGATATATCACAAACAACGAATCTTCTTTTCACAGAAACACGTCTGTGTTTCTCACAAAAGCATTTCATGAAATTCATACACTTTCATAAGACGAGATTATCTTTCAAAGTAAAGCTTCTAAGCGGAAGAGGAACACTGTTCTCAATTCTAACAATACTGTGAAACATCCCACACAACGAATCTTCTTTTCAATCACGTCTACGTTTCTTACAAAAGCATTTCATGAAATTCATACACTTTCAGATGAATGTGAATATCTCTCAAAGTAAAGCTTCTAAACAGAAGAGGAACACTGATCTCAATTCTAACAATACTTTGATACATCCCAAACAACGAATCTTCTTTTCAAAGAAACACGTCTGTGTTTCTTACAAAAGCATTTCATGAAATTCATACACTTTCAAAAGAACGAGATTATCTTTCAAAGTAAAGTTTTTTAGGGGAAGAGTAAAACTCTTCTAAATTCTTTTTTTTTAATCCTAACCCTAACCCTAACCATAAACCCTGACCCTAACCCTAACCCTAACCGTAACTGTAAAACTAACCCTAACCCTTACCCTAACCCTAACCCAAACCCTAACGCTAACCCTAACCCTAACCCTAACCCTAACCCTAACCCTAACCCTAACCCCTAACCCTAACCCTAACCCTACCCTAACCCTAACCCTAACACTTATGCTAACCCTAACCCAAACCCTAACCCTAACACTAACACTAACCCTAACCCTAACCCTAACAGTAACCCTAAACCTAAACCTAACCCTAACCCTAACCGTAAACCTAAAACCTAACCCTAACCCTAACCCTACCGCAAACCCTAACCCTAACCTAACCCTAACCCTAACCCTTACCCTAACCCTAACCCAAACCCTAACGCTAACCCTAACCCTAACCCTAACCCTAACCCCTAACCCTAATCCTAACCCTACCCTAACCCTAACCCAAACCCTAACACTAAACCTAACCCTAACCCTAACCCTAACCCCTAACCCAACCCTAACCCAACCCTAACCGTAACCCCAACCTTAACCATTACCCTAACCCTAACCCAAACCCTAACCCTAACACTAACCCTAACCCAAACCATAACCCAAACCCTAACCCTAACCCTTACCCTAACCCTAACCCAAACCCTAACCCAAAACCTAACCTGAACCCTAACCCTAAACCAAACCCTAACCCTAACCCTAACCCTAACACTAACGCTAACAATAACCCCTAACCCTAACCCTACCCTAACCCTAACCCAAACCATAACCTGAACCCTAACCCTAAACCAAACCCTAACCCTAACCCTAACCCTAACACTAACGCTAACCGTAACCCCTAACCCTAACCCTACCCTAACCATAACCCTAACCCTAATCCTAACCCTAACCTGAACCCTAACCCTAACCCTAACGCAAACCCTAACCCTAACACTAACCCTAAACCTAACCCTAACCCTAACAGTAACCCTAAACCTAAACCTAACCCTAACCTGAACCCTAACCCAAACCCTTACCCTAACCATAACCCTAACCCTAACTCTACCCTATTCCTAACCCTAACCCTTACCATAACCCTTACCCTAACCCTAACCCAAACCCTAACCCTAACCTTAACCTGAAACCTAACCCTAACCCTAACGCAAACTTAACCCTAACCCTAACACTAATCCGAACACTAACCCTAACCCTAACAGTAACCCTAAACCTAACCCTAACCCTAACCCTACCGCAAACCCTAACCCTAACCTAACCCTAACCCTAACCCTTACCCTAACCCTAACCCTAACCCAAACCCTAACGCTAACCCTAACCCTAACCCTAACCCCTAACCCTAACCCTAACCCTACCCTAACCCTAACCCTAACACTTATGCTAACCCTAACCCAAACCCTAACCCTAACCCTAAACGTAACCCAAACCCTAATCCTAACACTAACCCTAACCCTAATACTAACCCTAACCCTAACCCTAACCATAACCCTAACCCTAACCCTAAACCCTAACCCTAACCCTAACCATAACCGTACCCGTAACCCTAAACCTAACCATAACCATAACCATAACCATTACCCTAACTCTAACCCAAACCCTAACCGTAACCCTAACCCTAACCCAAACCCTAAACCTAACCCTAACCCTAACCCTAACCCCTAACCCTACCCCTAACCAAACCCTAACCGTAACCCCAACCTTAACCATTACCCTAACCCTAACCCAAACCCTAACCCTAACACTAACCCTAACCCAAACCATAACCCAAACCCTAACCCTAACCCTAACCCTAACGCTAAACCTAACCCCTAACGCTAACCCTAACCTAAACCCTAACCTAACCCTAACCCTAACCCTAACCTTAACGCAAACCCTAACCCTAACCCTAACCGTAACCCTAACAATAACCCTAACTCTAACCCAAAATCTAACCCAAACCCTAACCCTAACACTAACCCTAACGCTAAGCCTAACCCTAACCCTAACCCTAACCTGAACCCTAAACCTAACCCTAACCTTAACCCTCACGCAAACCCTAAACAAACCCTAAACCTAACACTAACACTAACCCTAACCCTAACCCTAACAGTAACCCTAAACCTAAACCTAACCCTAACCCTAACCCTAACCCTAACCTGAACCCTAACCCTAACCCTAACGCAAACCCTAACGCTAACCCTAACCCTAACCGTACCCGTAACCCTAAACCTAACCCTAACACTAACCCTAAACCTAACCCTAACCCTAAAACTAACCCTAATCCTAACCCTTACCCCTAACCCTGACCCTAACTCTACCCTATTCCTAACCCAAACCCTTACCATAACCCTTACCCTAACCCTAACCCAAACCCTAACCCTAACCCTAACCTGAACCCTAACCCTAACCCTAACGCAAACCCTAACCCTAAACCTAACACTAACCCTAACCCAAACCCTAACCCAAACCCTAACCCTAACCCTAACCCTAACGCTAACCCTAACCCCTAACGCTAACCCTAACCTAAAACCTAACCTAACCCTAACCCTAACCCTAACCTGAACCCTAACCCTAACCCTAACCCTCACGCAAACCCTAACCAAACCATAACCCTAACACTAACCATAACCCCAACACTAACCCTAACCCTAACCCTAACCCTAAACCTAACACTAATCCTAACCCTAACTCCTAACCCTGACCCTAACTCTACCCTATTCCTAACCCTAACCCTTACCATAACCCTTACCCTAACCCTAACCCAAACCCTAACCCTAACCCTAACCCTAATCCTAACCCTAAACCAAACCCTAACCCTAACCCTAACCCTAACCCTAACAGTAACCCTAAAACTAAACCTAACCCTAACCCTAACCGTAACCCCTAACCCTAACCCTAACCCTAACCCTACCCTAACCATAACCCTAACCCTAACCCTAACACTAACCTGAACCCTAACCCTAACCCTAACGCAAACCCTAACCCTAACACTAACCCTAACCCTAACCCTAACAGTAACCCTAAACCTAAACCTAACCCTAACCCTAACCCTAAACCCTAACCTTAACCCTAACCCAAACCCTTACCCTAACCATAACCCTAACCCTAACCCTTACCCTAACCATAACCCTAACCCTAACCCTAACGCAAACCCTAACCCTAACCGTAACCCTAACCCTAACCCTAACTCTAACCCAAAATCTAACCCAAACCCTAACCCTAACACTAACCCTAACGCTAAGCCTAACCCAACCCTAACCCTAACCTGAACCCTAACCCTAACCCTAACGCAAACCCTAACCCTAACCCTAACCCTAACACTAACCCTAACACTAACCCTAACCCTAACAGTAACCCTAAACCTAAACCTAACCCTAACCCTAACCCTAACCCTAACCCTAACCCTAAAACCTAACCCTAACCCTAACCCTAACCATAACCCTAACCCTAACACTAATCCTAACCCTAACACTAACCACTGTTCTAAATTCTAACAATACTTTGATAAATCCCAAACAACGCATCTTCTTTTCACCGAAACACATCTCTGTCTCTAACAAAAGCATTTCATGAAATTCGTACTCTTTCAAAAGAACGAGACTATCTTTCAAAGTAAAGCTTCTAAGGGGAAGAGGAACAATATTCTCAATTCTAACAATACTTTGATATATCCCAAACAACGAATCTTCTTTTCACAGAAACACGTCTGTGTTTCTCACAAAAGCATTTCATGAAATTCATACACTTTCATAAGACGAGATTATCTTTCAAAGTAAAGCTTCTAAGCGGAAGAGGAACACTGTTCTCAATTCTAACAATACTGTGAAACATCCCACACAACGAATCTTCTTTTCAATCACGTCTACGTTTCTTACAAAAGCATTTCATGAAATTCATACACTTTCAGATGAATGTGAATATCTCTCAAAGTAAAGCTTCTAAACAGAAGAGGAACACTGATCTCAATTCTAACAATACTTTGATACATCCCAAACAACGAATCTTCTTTTCAAAGAAACAAGTATGTGTTTTTTACAAAAGCATTTCATGAAATTCATACACTTTCAAAAGAACGAGATTATCTTTCAAAGTAAAGTTTCTTAGGGGAAGAGTAAAACTCTTCTAAATTCTTTTTTTTTAATCCTAACCCTAACCCTAACCATAAACCCTGACCCTAACCCTAACCCTAACCGTAACCGTAACCATAACCCTAACCCTTACCCTAACCCAAACCCAAACCCTAACGCTAAACCTAACCCTATCCCTAACCCTAACCAATAACCCTAACCCTAAGCCTACCCTAACCCTAACCCTAACACTTATGCTAAACCTAACCCAAACTCTAACCCTAACCCTAAACATAACCCAAACCCTAATCCTAACCCTAACTCTAACCCTAATCCTAACCCTAACCCTAACCCTAACCATAACCCTAACCCTAACCCTAAACCCTAACCCTAACCCTAACCGTACCCGTAACCCTAACCCTAACCCTAACCCCTAACCCTAACCCTAACCCTACCTAAACCATAACCCTAAAACTTATGCTAACCCTAACCCAAACCCTAACCCTAACCCTAAACGTAACCCAAACCCTAATCCTAACCCTAACCCTAACCCTAATCCTAACCCTAACCCTAACCCTAACCATAACCCTAACCCTAACCCTAACCCTAACCGTACCCGTAACCCTAACCCTAACCCTAACCATAACCATAACCCTTACCCTAACTCTAACCCAAACACTAACCGTAACCCTAACCCTAACCCAAACCCTAAACTTAACCCTAACACTAACCCTAACCCTAACCCCTAACCCTACCCCTAACACAACCCTAACCGTAACCCCAACCCTAACCATTACCCTAACCCTAACCCAAACCCTAACCCTAACACTAACCCTAACCCAAACCCTAACCCAAACCCTAACCCTAACCCTAACCCTAACCATAACCCTAACCCTAACCCTAACGCAAACCCTAACCCTAACCCTAACCGTAACCCTAACCCTAACCCTAACTCTAACCCAAAATCTAACCCAAACCCTAACCCTAACACTAACCCTAACGCTAAGCCTAACCCTAACCCTAACCCTAACCTGAACCCTAACCCTAACCCTAACAACCCTCACGCAAACCCTAACCAAACCCTAACCCTAACACTAACACTAACCCTAACCCTAACCCTAACAGTAACCCTAAACCTAACCCTAACCCTAAACCTAAAACCTAACCCTAACCCTAACCCTACCGCAAACCCTAACCCTAACCTAACCCTAACCCTAACCCTTACCCTAACCCTAACCCAAACCCTAACGCTAACCCTAACCCTAACCCTAACCCTAACCCCTAACCCTAACCCTAACCCTACCCTAACCCTAACCCTAACACTTATGCTAACCCTAACCCAAACCCTAACCCTAACCCTAAACGTAACCCAAACCCTAATCCTAACCCTAACCATAACCCTAATACTAACCCTAACCCTAACCCTAACCATAACCCTAACCCTAACCCTAAACCCTAACCCTCACCCTAACCATAACCGTACCCGTAACCCTAAACCTAACCCTAACCATAACCATAACCATTACCCTAACTCTAACCCAAACCCTAACCGTAACCCTAACCCTAACCCAAACCCTAAACCTAACCCTAACCCTAACCCTAACCCCTAACCCTACCCCTAACCCAACCCTAACCGTAACCCCAACCTTAACCATTACCCTAACCCTAACCCAAACCCTAACCCTAACACTAACCCTAACCCAAACCATAACCCAAACCCTAACCCTAACCCTAATCCTAACGCTAAACCTAACCCCAAACGCTAACCCTAACCTAAACCCTAACCTAACCCTAACCCTAACCCTAACCTTAACGCAAACCCTAACCCTAACCCTAACCGTAACCCTAACAATAACCCTAACTCTAACCCAAAATCTAACCCAAACCCTAACTCTAACACTAACCCTAACGCTAAGCCTAACCCTAACCCTAACCCTAACCTGAACCCTAAACCTAACCCTAACCTTAACCCTCACGCAAACCCTAAACAAACCCTAACCCTAACCCTAACCATAACCCTAACCCTAACACTAATCCTAACCCTAACACTAACCACTGTTCTAAATTCTAACAATACTTTGATAAATCCCAAACAACGCATCTTCTTTTCACCGAAACACATCTGTTTCTAACAAAAGCATTTCATGAAATTCGTACACTTTCAAAAGAACGAGACTATCTTTCAAAGTAAAGCTTCTAAGGGGAAGAGGAACAATATTCTCAATTCTGACAATACTTTGATATATCACAAACAACGAATCTTCTTTTCACAGAAACACGTCTGTGTTTCTCACAAAAGCATTTCATGAAATTCATACACTTTCATAAGACGAGATTATCTTTCAAAGTAAAGCTTCTAAGCGGAAGAGGAACACTGTTCTCAATTCTAACAATACTGTGAAACATCCCACACAACGAATCTTCTTTTCAATCACGTCTACGTTTCTTACAAAAGCATTTCATGAAATTCATACACTTTCAGATGAATGTGAATATCTCTCAAAGTAAAGCTTCTAAACAGAAGAGGAACACTGATCTCAATTCTAACAATACTTTGATACATCCCAAACAACGAATCTTCTTTTCAAAGAAACACGTCTGTGTTTCTTACAAAAGCATTTCATGAAATTCATACACTTTCAAAAGAACGAGATTATCTTTCAAAGTAAAGTTTTTTAGGGGAAGAGTAAAACTCTTCTAAATTCTTTTTTTTTAATCCTAACCCTAACCCTAACCATAAACCCTGACCCTAACCCTAACCCTAACCGTAACTGTAAAACTAACCCTAACCCTTACCCTAACCCTAACCCAAACCCTAACGCTAACCCTAACCCTAACCCTAACCCTAACCCTAACCCTAACCCTAACCCCTAACCCTAACCCTAACCCTACCCTAACCCTAACCCTAACACTTATGCTAACCCTAACCCAAACCCTAACCCTAACCCTAAACGTAACCCAAACCCTAATCCTAACCCTAACCCTAACCCTAATCCTAACCCTAACCCTAACCCTAACCATAACCCTAACCCTAACCCTAAACTCTAACCCTAACCTTAACCCTAACCGTACCCGTAACCCTAACCCTAACCCAAACCCTAACCCTAACACTAACACTAACCCTAACCCTAACCCTAACAGTAACCCTAAACCTAAACCTAACCCTAACCCTAACCCTAAACCTAAAACCTAACCCTAACCCTAACCCTACCGCAAACCCTAACCCTAACCTAACCCTAACCCTAACCCTTACCCTAACCCTAACCCAAACCCTAACGCTAACCCTAACCCTAACCCTAACCCTAACCCCTAACCCTAATCCTAACCCTACCCTAACCCTAACCCTAACACTTATGCTAACCCTAACCCAAACCCAAACCCTAAACGTAACCCAAACCCTAATCCTAACCCTAACCCTAACCCTAATACTAACCCTAACCCTAACCCTAACCATAACCCTAACCCTAACCCTAAACCCTAACCCTAACCATAACCATAACCGTACCCGTAACCCTAAACCTAACCATAACCATAACCATAACCATAACCATTACCCTAACTCTAACCCAAACCCTAACCGTAACCCTAACCCTAACCAAACCCTAAACCTAACCCTAACCCTAACCCTAACCCCTATCCCTACCCCTAACCCAACCCTAACCGTAACCCCAACCTTAACCATTACCCTAACCCTAACCCAAACCCTAACCCTAACACTAACCCTAACCCAAACCATAACCCAAACCCTAACCCTAACCCTAACCCTAACGCTAAACCTAACCCCTAACGCTAACCCTTACCTAAATCCTAACCTAACCCTAACCCTAACCCTAACCTTAACGCAAACCCTAACCCTAACCCTAACTGTAACCCTAACAATAACCCTAACTCTAACCCAAAATCTAACCCAAACCCTAACCCTAACACTAACCCTAACGCTAAGCCTAACCCTAACCCTAACCCTAACCTGAACCCTAAACCTAACCCTAACCTTAACCCTCACGCAAACCCTAAACAAACCCTAACCCTAACACTAACACTAACCCTAACCCTAACCCTAACAGTAACCCTAAACCTAAACCTAACCCTAACCCTAACCCTAACCCTAACCTGAACCCTAACCCTAACCCTAACGCAAACCCTAACCCTAACCCTAACCCTAACCGTACCCGTAACCCTAAACCTAACCCTAACACTAACCCTAACCCTAACCTGAACCCTAACCCTAACCCTAACGCAAACCCTAACCCTAACCCTAACCTGAACCCTAACCCTAACCCTAACGCAAACCCTAACCCTAACCCTAACACTAACCCTAACCCAAACCCTAACCCAAACTCTAACCCTAACCCTAACCCTAACGCTAACCCTAACCCCTAACGCTAACCCTAACCTAAAACCTAACCTAACCCTAACCCTAACCCTAACCTGAACCCTAACCCTAACCCTCTTGCAAACCCTAACCAAACCATAACCCTAACACTAACCATAACCCCAACACTAACCCTAACCCTAACCCTAAACCTAACACTAATCCTAACCCTAACTCCTAACCCTGACCCTAACTCTACCCTATTCCTAACACTAACCCTTACCATAACCCTTACCCTAACCCTAACCCAAACCCTAAGCCTAACCCTAACCCTAATCCTAACCCTAAACCAAACCCTAACCCTAACCCTAACCCTAACCCTAACAGTATCCCTAAAACTAAACCTAACCCTAACCCTAACCGTAACCCCTAACCCTAACCCTAACCCTACCCTAACCATAACCCTAACCCTAACCCTAACACTAACCTGAACCCTAACCCTAACCCTAACGCAAACCCTAACCCTAACACTAACCCTAACCCTAACCCTAACAGTAACCCTAAACCTAAACCTAACCCTAACCCTAACCCTAAACCCTAACCTTAACCCTAACCCAAACCCTTACCCTAACCATAACCCTAACCCTAACCCTTACCCTAACCATAACCCTAACCCTAACCCTAACGCAAACCCTAACCCTAACCGTAACCCTAACCCTAACCCTAACTCTAACCCAAACCCTAACCGTAACCCTAACCCTAACCCAAACCCTAAACCTAACCCTAACCCTAACCCTAACCCCTAACCCAACCCTAACCAAACCCTAACCGTAACCCCAACCTTAACCATTACCCTAACCCTAACCTAAACCCTAACCCTAACACTAACCCTAACCCAAACCATAACCCAAACCCTAACCCTAACCCTTACCCTAACCCTAACCCAAACCCTAACCCAAACCCTAACCTGAACCCTAACCCTAAACCAAACCCTAACCCTAACCCTAACCCTAACACTAACGCTAACCGTAACCCCTAACCCTAACCCTACCCTAACCCTAACCCAAACCATAACCTGAACCCTAACCCTAAACCAAACCCTAACCCTAACCCTAACCCTAACACTAACGCTAACCGTAACCCCTAACCCTAACCCTACCCTAACCATAACCCTAACCCTAATCCTAACCCTAACCTGAACCCTAACCCTAACCCTAACGCAAACCCTAACCCTAACACTAACCCTAACCCTAACCCTAACCCTAACAGTAACCCTAAACCTAAACCTAACCCTAACCCTAACCCTAATCCCTAACCTTAACCCTAACCCAAACCCTTACCCTAACCATAACCCTAACCCTAACTCTACCCTATTCCTAACCCTAACCCTTACCATAACCCTTACCCTAACCCTAACCCAAACCCTAACCCTAACCTTAACCTGAAACCTAACCCTAACCCTAACGCAAACTTAACCCTAACCCTAACACTTATCCGAACACTAACCCTAACCCTAACAGTAACCCTAAACCTAAACCTAACCCTAACCCTAACCCTAACCCTAACCCTAACCCTAACCCTAACCTTAACCCTAACCCTAAAACCTAACCCTAACCCTAACCCTAACCATAACCCTAACCCTAACACTAATCCTAACCCTAACACTAACCACTGTTCTAAATTCTAACAATACTTTGATAAATCCCAAACAACGCATCTTCTTTTCACCGAAACACATCTCTGTTTCTAACAAAAGCATTTCATGAAATTCGTACTCTTTCAAAAGAACGAGACTATCTTTCAAAGTAAAGCTTCTAAGGGGAAGAGGAACAATATTCTCAATTCTAACAATACTTTGATATATCCCAAACAACGAATCTTCTTTTCACAGAAACACGTCTGTGTTTCTCACAAAAGCATTTCATGAAATTCATACACTTTCATAAGACGAGATTATCTTTCAAAGTAAAGCTTCTAAGCGGAAGAGGAACACTGTTCTCAATTCTAACAATACTGTGAAACATCCCACACAACGAATCTTCTTTTCAATCACGTCTACGTTTCTTACAAAAGCATTTCATGAAATTCATACACTTTCAGATGAATGTGAATATCTCTCAAAGTAAAGCTTCTAAACAGAAGAGGAACACTGATCTCAATTCTAACAATACTTTGATACATCCCAAACAACGAATCTTCTTTTCAAAGAAACACGTCTGTGTTTTTTACAAAAGCATTTCATGAAATTCATACACTTTCAAAAGAACGAGATTATCTTTCAAAGTAAAGTTTCTTAGGGGAAGAGTAAAACTCTTCTAAATTCTTTTTTTTTAATCCTAACCCTAACCCTAACCATAAACCCTGACCCTAACCCTAACCCTAACCGTAACCGTAACCATAACCCTAACCCTTACCCTAACCCAAACCCAAACCCTAACGCTAACCCTAACCCTATCCCTAACCCTAACCAATAACCCTAACCCTAACCCTACCCTAACCCTAACCCTAACACTTATGCTAAACCTAACCCAAACCCTAACCCTAACCCTAAACGTAACCCAAACCCTAATCCTAACCCTAACCCTAACCCTAATCCTAACCCTAACCCTAACCCTAACCATAACCCTAACCCTAACCCTAAACCCTAACCCTAACCCTAACCCTAACCGTACCCGTAACCCTAACCCTAACCCTAACCCCTAACCCTAACCCTAACCCTACCTTAACCCTAACCCTAACACTTATGCTAACCCTAACCCAAACCCTAACCCTAACCCTAAACGTAACCCAAACCCTAATCCTAACCCTAACCCTAACCCTAATCCTAACCCTAACCCTAACCCTAACCATAACCCTAACCCTAACCCTAAACCCTAACCCTAACCCTAACCCTAACCCTAACCGTACCCGTAACCCTAACCCTAAACCTAACCATAACCATAACCCTTACCCTAACTCTAACCCAAACACTAACCGTAACCCTAACCCTAACCCAAACCCTAAACTTAACCCTAACACTAACCCTAACCCTAACCCCTAACCCTACCCCTAACACAACCCTAACCATAACCCCAACCTTAACCATTACCCTAACCCTAACCCAAACCCTAACCCTAACACTAACCCTAACCCAAACCCTAACCAAACCCTAACCCTAACACTAACACTAACCCTAACCCTAACCCTAACAGTAACCCTAAACCTAAACCTAACCCTAACCCTAACCCTAAACCTAAAAACTAACCCTAACCCTAACCCTACCGCAAACCCTAACCCTAACCTAACCCTAACCCTAACCCTTACCCTAACCCTAACCCAAACCCTAACGCTAACCCTAACCCTAACCCTAACCCTAACCCCTAACCCTAACCCTAACCCTACCCTAACCCTAACCCTAACACTTATGCTAACGCTAAACCAAACCTTAACCCTAACCCTAAACGTATCCCAAACCCTAATCCTAACCCTAACCCTAACCCTAATACTAACCCTAACCCTAACCCTAACCATAACCCTAACCCTAACCCTAAACCCTAACCCTAACCCTAACCATAACCGTACCCGTAACCCTAAACCTAACCATAACCATAACCATAACCATTACCCTAACTCTAACCCAAACCCTAACCGTAACCCTAACCCTAACCCAAACCCTAAACCTAACCCTAACCCTAACCCTAACCCCTAACCCTACCCCTAACCAAACCCTAACCGTAACCCCAACCTTAACCATTACCCTAACCCTAACCCAAACCCTAACCCTAACACTAACCCTAACCCAAACCATAACCCAAACCCTAACCCTAACCCTAACCCTAACGCTAAACCTAACCCCTAACGCTAACCCTAACCTAAACCCTAACCTAACCCTAACCCTAACCCTAACCTTAACGCAAACCCTAACCCTAACCCTAACCGTAACCCTAACAATAACCCTAACTCTAACCCAAAATCTAACCCAAACCCTAACCCTAACACTAACCCTAACCCTAACCCTAACCCTAACCTGAACCCTAACCCTAACCCTAACGCAAACCCTAACCCTAACCCTAACCGTACCCGTAACCCTAAACCTAACCCTAACACTAACCCTAAACCTAACCCTAACCCTAAAACTAACCCTAATCCTAACCCCTAACCCTGACCCTAACTCTACCCTATTCCTAACCCAAACCCTTACCATAACCCTTACCCTAACCCTAACCCAAACCCTAACCCTAACCCTAACCTGAACCCTAACCCTAACCCTAACGCAAACCCTAACCCTAACCCTAACACTAACCCTAACCCAAACCCTAACCCAAACCCTAACCCTAACCCTAACCCTAACGCTAACCCTAACCCCTAACGCTAACCCTAACCTAAAACCTAACCTAACCCTAACCCTAACCCTAACCTGAACCCTAACCCTAACCCAAACCCTCACGCAAACCCTAACCAAACCATAACCCTAACACTAACCATAACCCCAACACTAACCCTAACCCTAACCCTAACCCTAAACCTAACACTAATCCTAACCCTAACTCCTAACCCTGACCCTAACTCTACCCTATTCCTAACCCTAACCCTTACCATAACCCTTACCCTAACCCTAACCCAAACCCTAACCCTAACCCTAACCCTAATCCTAACCCTAAACCAAACCCTAACCCTAACCCTAACCCTACCGTAACCCCTAACCCTAACCATAACCCTAACCCTACCCTAACCATAACCCTAACCCTAACCCTAACACTAACCTGAACCCTAACCCTAACCCTAACGCAAACCCTAACCCTAACACTAACCCTAACCCTAACCCTAACAATAACCCTAAACCTAAACCTAACCCTAACCCTAACCCTAAACCCTAACCTTAACCCTAACCCAAACCCTTACCCTAACCATAACCCTAACCCTAACCCTTACCCTAACCATAACCCTAACCCTAACCCTAACGCAAACCCTAACCCTAACCGTAACCCTAACCCTAACCCTAACTCTAACCCAAAATCTAACCCAAACCCTAACCCTAACACTAACCCTAACGCTAAGCCTAACCCAACCCTAACCCTAACCTGAACCCTAACCCTAACCCTAACGCAAACCCTAACCCTAACACTAACCCTAACCCTAACCCTAACAATAACCCTAAACCTAAACCTAACCCTAACCCTAACCCTAAACCCTAACCTTAACCCTAACCCTAACCCTTACCCTAACCATAACCCTAACCCTAACCCTAACGCAAACCCTAACCCTAACCGTAACCCTAACCCTAACCCTAACTCTAACCCAAAATCTAACCCAAACCCTAACCCTAACACTAACCCTAACGCTAAGCCTAACCCAACCCTAACCCTAACCTGAACCCTAACCCTAACCCTAACGCAAACCCTAACCCTTACCCTAACCCTAACACTAATCCTAACACTAACCCTAACCCTAACAGTAACCCTAAACCTAAACCTAACCCTAACCCTAACCCTAACCCTAACCCTAACCCTAACCCAAAAACCTAACCCTAACCCTAACCCTAACCATAACCCTAACCCTAACACTAATCCTAACCCTAACACTAACCACTGTTCTAAATTCTAACAATACTTTGATAAATCCCAAACAACGCATCTTCTTTTCACCGAAACACATCTCTGTTTCTAACAAAAGCATTTCATGAAATTCGTACTCTTTCAAAAGAACGAGACTATCTTTCAAAGTAAAGCTTCTAAGGGGAAGAGGAACAATATTCTCAATTCTAACAATACTTTGATATATCCCAAACAACGAATCTTCTTTTCACAGAAACACGTCTGTGTTTCTCACAAAAGCATTTCATGAAATTCATACACTTTCATAAGACGAGATTATCTTTCAAAGTAAAGCTTCTAAGCGGAAGAGGAACACTATTCTCAATTCTAACAATACTGTGAAACATCCCACACAAAGAATC
>JAQJZF010000037.1:1177500-1197500 GCA_028537955.1 Microtus californicus | reverse complement strand
AACCCTAACCCTAACACTAACCCTAACCCAAACCCTAACCCAAACCCTAACCCTAACCCTAACCCTAACCCTAACGCTAACCCTAACCCCTAACGCTAACCCTAACCTAAAACCTAACCTAACCCTAACCCTAACCCTAACCTGAACCCTAACCCTAACCCTAACCCTCACGCAAACCCTAACCAAACCATAACCCTAACACTAACCATAACCCCAACACTAACCCTAACCCTAACCCTAACCCTAAACCTAACACTAATCCTAACCCTAACTCCTAACCCTGACCCTAACTCTACCCTATTCCTAACCCTAACCCTTACCATAACCCTTACCCTAACCCTAACCCAAACCCTAACCCTAACCCTAACCCTAATCCTAACCCTAAACCAAACCCTAACCCTAACCCTAACCCTAACCCTAACAGTAACCCTAAAACTAAACCTATCCCTAACCCTAACCGTAACCCCTAACCCTAACCCTAACCCTAACCCTACCCTAACCATAACCCTAACCCTAACCCTAACACTAACCTGAACCCTAACCCTAACCCTAACGCAAACCCTAACCCTAACACTAACCCTAACCCTAACCCTAACAGTAACCCTAAACCTAAACCTAACCCTAACCCTAACCCTAAACCCTAACCTTAACCCTAACCCAAACCCTTACCCTAACCATAACCCTAACCCTAACCCTTACCCTAACCATAACCCTAACCCTAACCCTAACGCAAACCCTAACCCTAACCGTAACCCTAACCCTAACCCTAACTCTAACCCAAAATCTAACCCAAACCCTAACCCTAACACTAACCCTAACGCTAAGCCTAACCCAACCCTAACCCTAACCTGAACAATAACCCTAACCCTAACGCAAACCCTAACCCATACCCTAACCCTAACACTAACCCTAACACTAACCCTAACCCTAACAGTAACCCTAAACCTAAACCTAACCCTAACCCTAACCCTAACCCTAACCCTAACCCTAAAACCTAACCCTAACCCTAACCCTAACCCTAACCATAACCCTAACCCTAACACTAATCCTAACCCTAACACTAACCACTGTTCTAAATTCTAACAATACTTTGATAAATCCCAAACAACGCATCTTCTTTTCACCGAAACACATCTGTTTCTAACAAAAGCATTTCATGAAATTCGTACACTTTCAAAAGAACGAGACTATCTTTCAAAGTAAAGCTTCTAAGGGGAAGAGGAACAATATTCTCAATTCTGACAATACTTTGATATATCCCAAACAACGAATCTTCTTTTCACAGAAACACGTCTGTGTTTCTCACAAAAGCATTTCATGAAATTCATACACTTTCATAAGACGAGATTATCTTTCAAAGTAAAGCTTCTAAGCGGAAGAGGAACACTGTTCTCAATTCTAACAATACTGTGAAACATCCCACACAACGAATCTTCTTTTCAATCACGTCTACGTTTCTTACAAAAGCATTTCATGAAATTCATACACTTTCAGATGAATGTGAATATCTCTCAAAGTAAAGCTTCTAAACAGAAGAGGAACACTGATCTCAATTCTAACAATACTTTGATACATCCCAAACAACGAATCTTCTTTTCAAAGAAACACGTCTGTGTTTCTTACAAAAGCATTTCATGAAATTCATACACTTTCAAAAGAACGAGATTATCTTTCAAAGTAAAGTTTCTTAGGGGAAGAGTAAAACTCTTCTAAATTCTTTTTTTTTAATCCTAACCCTAACCCTAACCATAAACCCTGACCCTAACCCTAACCCTAACCGTAACTGTAAAACTAAACGTAACCCTTACCCTAACCCTAACCCAAACCCTAACGCTAACCCTAACCCTAACCCTAACCCTAACCCTAACCCCTAACCCTAACCCTAACCCTACCCTAACCCTAACCCTAACACTTATGCTAACCCTAACCCAAACACTAACCCTAACCCTAAACGTAACCCAAACCCTAATCCTAACCCTAAACCTAACCCTAATCCTAACCCTAACCCTAACCCTAACCATAACCCTAACCCTAACCCTAAACTCTAACCCTAACCTTAACCCTAACCGTACCCGTAACCCTAAACCTAACCCTAACCATAACCATAACCCTTACCCTAACTCTAACCCAAACCCTAACCGTAACCCTAACCCTAACCCAAACCCTAAACCTAACCCTAACTCTAACCCTAACCCTAACCCCTTTCCCTACCCCTAACCCAACCCTAACCGTAACCCCAACCTTAACCATTACCCTAACCCTAACCCAAACCCTAACCCTAACACTAACCCTAACCCAAACCCTAACCCAAACCCTAACCCTAACCCTAACCCTAACCATAACCCTAACCCTAACCCTAACGCAAACCCTAACCCTAACCCTAACCGTAACCCTAACCCTAACCCTAACTCTAACCCAAAATCTAAACCAAACCCTAACCCTAACACTAACCCTAACGCTAAGCCTAACCCTAACCCTAACCCTAACCTGAACCCTAACCCTAACCCTAACCTTAACCCTCACGCAAACCCTAACCAAACCCTAACCCTAACACTAACACTAACACTAACCCTAACCCTAACAGTAACCCTAAACCTAAACCTAACCCTAACCCTAACCCTAACCCTAACCTGAACCCTAACCCTAACGCAAACCCTAACACTAACCCTAACCCTAACCGTACCCGTAACCCTAAACCTAACTCTAACACTAACCCTAAACCTAACCCTAACCCTAAAACTAACCCTAATCCTAACCCTAACCCCTAACCCTGACCCTAACTCTACCCTATTCCTAACCCAAACCCTTACCATAACCCTTACCCTAACCCTAACCCAAACCCTAACCCTAACCCTAACCTGAACCCTAACCCTAACCCTAACGCAAACCCTAACCCTAACACTAACACTAACCCTAACCCAAACCCCAACCCAAACCCTAACCCTAACCCTAACGCTAACCCTAACCCCTAACGCTAACTCTAACCTAAAACCTAACCTAACCCTAACCCTAACCTGAACCCTAACCCTAACCCTAACCCTCACGCAAACCCTAACCAAACCATAACCCTAACACTAACCATAACCCCAACACTAACCCTAACCCTAACCCTAAACCTAACACTAATCCTAACCCTAACTCCTAACCCTGACCCTAACTCTACCCTATTCCTAACCCTAACCCTTACCATAACCCTTACCCTAACCCTAACCCAAACCCTAACCCTAACCCTAACCCTAAACCTAACCCTAAACCAAACCCTAACCCTAACCCTAACCCTAACCCTAACAGTAACCCTAAAACTAAACCTAACCCTAACCCTAACCGTAACCCCTAACCCTAACCCTAACCCTAACCCTACCCTAACCATAACCCTAACCCTAACCCTAACACTAACCTGAACCCTAACCCTAACCCTAACGCAAACTCTAACCCTAACCCTAACAGTAACCCTAAACCTAAACCTAACCCTAACCCTAACCCTAACCCTAACCTGAACCCTAACCCTAACCCTAACGCAAACCCTAACCCTAACACTAACCGTACCCGTAACCCTAAACCTAACCCTAACACTAACCCTAAACCTAACCCTAACCCTAAAACTAACCCTAATCCTAACCCTAACCCCTAACCCTGACCCTAACTCTACCCTATTCCTAACCCAAACCCTTACCATAACCCTTACCCTAACCCTAACCCAAACCCTAACCCTAACCCTAACCTGAACCCTAACCCTAACCCTAACGCAAACCCTAACCCTAACCCTAACACTAACCCTAACCCAAACCCCAACCCAAACCCTAACCCTAACCCTAACGCTAACCCTAACCCCTAACGCTAACCCTAACCTAAAACCTAACCTAACCCTAACCCTAACCTGAACCCTAACCCTAACCCTAACCCTCACGCAAACCCTAACCAAACCATAACCCTAACACTAACCATAACCCCAACACTAACCCTAACCCTAACCCTAAACCTAACACTAATCCTAACCCTAACTCCTAACCCTGACCCTAACTCTACCCTATTCCTAACCCTAACCCTTACCATAACCCTTACCCTAACCCTAACCCAAACCCTAACCCTAACCCTAACCCTAACCGTACCCGTAACCCTAAACCTAACCCTAACACTAACCCTAAACCTAACCCTAACCCTAAAACTAACCCTAATCCTAACCCTAACCCCTAACCCTGACCCTAACTCTACCCTATTCCTAACCCAAACCCTTACCATAACCCTTACCCTAACCCTAACCCAAACCCTAACCCTAACCCTAACCTGAACCCTAACCCTAACCCTAACGCAAACCCTAACCCTAACCCTAACACTAACCCTAACCCAAACCCCAACCCAAACCCTAACCCTAACCCTAACGCTAACCCTAACCCCTAACGCTAACCCTAACCTAAAACCTAACCTAACCCTAACCCTAACCTGAACCCTAACCCTAACCCTAACCCTCACGCAAACCCTAACCAAACCATAACCCTAACACTAACCATAACCCCAACACTAACCCTAACCCTAACCCTAAACCTAACACTAATCCTAACCCTAACTCCTAACCCTGACCCTAACTCTACCCTATTCCTAACCCTAACCCTTACCATAACCCTTACCCTAACCCTAACCCAAACCCTAACCCTAACCCTAACCCTAAACCTAACCCTAAACCAAACCCTAACCCTAACCCTAACCCTAACCCTAACAGTAACCCTAAAACTAAACCTAACCCTAACCCTAACCGTAACCCCTAACCCTAACCCTAACCCTAACCCTACCCTAACCATAACCCTAACCCTAACCCTAACACTAACCTGAACCCTAACCCTAACCCTAACGCAAACCCTAACCCTAACCCTAACAGTAACCCTAAACCTAAACCTAACCCTAACCCTAACCCTAAACCCTAACCTTAACCCTAACCCAAACCCTTACCCTAACCATAACCCTAACCCTAACCCTTACCCTAACCATAACCCTAACCCTAACCCAAACGCAAACCCTAACCCTAACCGTAACCCTAACCCTAACCCTAACTCTAACCCAAAATCTAACCCAAACCCTAACCCTAACACTAACCCTAACGCTAAGCCTAACCCAACCCTAACCCTAACCTGAACCCTAACCCTAACCCTAACGCAAACCCTAACCCTAACCCTAACCCTAACACTAACCCTAACACTAACCCTAACCCTAACAGTAACCCTAAACCTAAACCTAACCCTAACCCTAACCCTAACCCTAAAACCTAACCCTAACCCTAACCCTAACCATAACCCTAACCCTAACACTAATCCTAACCCTAACACTAACCACTGTTCTAAATTCTAACAATACTTTGATAAATCCCAAACAACGCATCTTCTTTTCACCGAAACACATCTCTGTTTCTAACAAAAGCATTTCATGAAATTCGTACACTTTCAAAAGAACGAGACTATCTTTCAAAGTAAAGCTTCTAAGGGGAAGAGGAACAATATTCTCAATTCTGACAATACTTTGATATATCCCAAACAACGAATCTTCTTTTCACAGAAACACGTCTGTGTTTCTCACAAAAGCATTTCATGAAATTCATACACTTTCATAAGACGAGATTATCTTTCAAAGTAAAGCTTCTAAGCGGAAGAGGAACACTGTTCTCAATTCTAAAAATACTGTGAAACATCCCACACAACGAATCTTCTTTTCAATCACGTCTACGTTTCTTACAAAAGCATTTCATGAAATTCATACACTTTCAGATGAATGTGAATATCTCTCAAAGTAAAGCTTCTAAACAGAAGAGGAACACTGATCTCAATTCTAACAATACTTTGATACATCCCAAACAACGAATCTTCTTTTCAAAGAAACACGTCTGTGTTTCTTACAAAAGCATTTCATGAAATTCATACACTTTCAAAAGAACGAGATTATCTTTCAAAGTAAAGTTTCTTAGGGGAAGAGTAAAACTCTTCTAAATTTTTTTTTTTAATCCTAACCCTAACCCTAACCATAAACCCTGACCCTAACCCTAACCCTAACCGTAACTGTAAAACTAACCCTAACCCTTACCCTAACCCTAACCCAAACCCTAACCCTAACCCTAACCCTAACCCTAACCGTAACCCTAACCCTAACCCTAACTCTAACCCAAAATGTAACCCAAACCCTAACCCTAACACTAACCCTAACGCTAAGCCTAACCCTATCCCTAACCCTAACCTGAACCCTAACCCTAACCCTAACCTTAACCCTCACGCAAACCCTAACCAAACCCTAACCCTAACACTAACACTAACCCTAACCCTAACCCTAACAGTAACCCTAAACCTAAACCTAACCCTAACCCTAACCCTAACCCTAACCCTAAAACCTAACCCTAACCCTAACCCTAACCATAACCCTAACCCTAACATTAATCCTAACCCTAACACTAACCACTGTTCTAAATTCTAACAATACTTTGATAAATCCCAAACAACGCATCTTCTTTTCACCAAAACACATCTCTGTTTCTAACAAAAGCATTTCATGAAATTCGTACACTTTCAAAAGAACGAGACTATCTTTCAAAGTAAAGCTTCTAAGGGGAAGAGGAACAATATTCTCAATTCTAACAATACTTTTATATATCCCAAACAACGAATCTTCTTTTCACAGAAACACGTCTGTGTTTCTCACAAAAGCATTTCATGAAATTCATACACTTTCATAAGACGAGATTATCTTTCAAAGTAAAGCTTCTAAGCGGAAGAGGAACACTGTTCTCAATTCTAACAATACTGTGAAACATCCCACACAACGAATCTTCTTTTCAATCACGTCTACGTTTCTTACAAAAGCATTTCATGAAATTCATACACTTTCAGATGAATGTGAATATCTCTCAAAGTAAAGCTTCTAAACAGAAGAGGAACACTGATCTCAATTCTAACAATACTTTGATACATCCCAAACAACGAATCTTCTTTTCAAAGAAACACGTCTGTGTTTCTTACAAAAGCATTTCATGAAATTCATACACTTTCAAAAGAACGATATTATCTTTCAAAGTAAAGTTTCTTAGGGGAAGAGTAAAACTCTTCGAAATTCTTTTTTTTTAATCCTAACCCTAACCCTAACCATGAACCCTGACCCTAACCCTAACCCTAACCGTAACTGTAAAACTAACCCTAACCCTTACCCTAACCCTAACCCAAACCCTAACGCTAACCCTAACCCTATCCCTAACCCTAACCCCTAACCCTAACCCTAACCCTACCCTAACCCTAACCCTAACACTTATGCTAAACCTAACCCAAACCCTAACCCTAACCCTAAACGTAACCCAAACCCTAATCCTAACCCTAACCCTAACCCTAATCCTAACCCTAACCCTAACCCTAACCATAACCCTAACCCTAACCCTAAACCCTAACCCTAACCCTAACCCTAACCGTACCTGTAACCCTAACCCTAACCCTAACCCCTAACCCTAACCCTAACCCTACCTTAACCCTAACCCTAACACTTATGCTAACCCTAACCCAAACCCTAACCCTAACCCTAAACGTAACCCAAACCCTAATCCTAACCCTAACCCTAACCCTAATCCTAACCCTAACCCTAACCCTAACCATAACCCTAACCCTAACCCTAAACCCTAACCCTAACCCTAACCCTAACCCTAACCGTACCCGTAACCCTAACCCTAACCCTAACCATAACCATAACCCTTACCCTAACTCTAACCCAAACACTAACCGTAACCCTAACCCTAACCCAAACCCTAAACTTAACCCTAACCCTAACCCTAACCCTAACCCTAACCCCTAACCCTACCCTTAACCCAACCCTAACCGTAACCCCAACCTTATCCATTACCCTAACTCTAACCCAAACCCTAACCCTAACACTAACCCTAACCCAAACCCTAACCCAAACCCTAACCCTAACCCTAACCATAACCCTAACCCTAACCCTAACGCAAACCCTAACCCTAACCCTAACCTGAACCCTAACCCTAACCCTAACCTTAACCCTCACGCAAACCCTAACCAAACCCTAACCCTAACACTAACACTAACCCTAACCCTAACAGTAACCCTAAACCTAACCCTAACCCTAACCCTAAACCTAAAACCTAACCCTAACCCTAACCCTACCGCAAACCCTAACCCTAACCTAACCCTAACCCTAACCCTTACCCTAACCCTAACCCAAACCCTAACGCTAACCCTAACCCTAACCCTAACCCTAACCCCTAACCCTAACCCTAACCCTACCCTAACCCTAACCCTAACACTTATGCTAACCCTAACCCAAACCCTAACCCTAACCCTAAACGTAACCCAAACCCTAATCCTAACCCTAACCCTAACCCTAATACTAACCCTAACCCTAACCCTAACCATAACACTAACCCTAACCATAACCGTACCCGTAACCCTAAACCTAACCCTAACCATAACCATAACCATTACCCTAACTCTAACCCAATCCCTAACCGTAACCCTAACCCTAACCCAAACCCTAAACCTAACCCTAACCCTAACCCTAACCCCTAACCCTACCCCTAACCCAACCCTAACCGTAACCCCAACCTTAACCATTACCCTAACCCTAACCCAAACCCTAACCCTAACACTAACCCTAACCCAAACCATAACCCAAACCCTAACCCTAACCCTAACCCTAACCCTAACCTTAACGCAAACCCTAACCCTAACCCTAACCGTAACCCTAACAATAACCCTAACTCTAACCCAAAATCTAACCCAAACCCTAACTCTAACACTAACCCTAACGCTAAGCCTAACCCTAACCCTAACCCTAACCTGAACCCTAAACCTAACCCTAACCTTAACCCTCACGCAAACCCTAAACAAACCCTAACCCTAACACTAACACTAACCCTAACCCTAACCCTAACAGTAATCCTAACCCTAAACCTAACCCTAACCCTAACCCTAACCCTACCTGAACCATAACCCTAACCCTAACGCAAACCCTAACCCTAACCCTAACCCTAACCGTACCCGTAACCCTAAACCTAACACTAACACTAACCCTAAACCTAACCCTAACCTTAAAACTAACCCTAATCCTAACCGTACCCCCTAACCCTGACCCTAACTCTACCCTATTCCTAACCCAAACCCTTACCATAACCCTTACCCTAACCCTAACCCAAACCCTAACCCTAACCCTAACCTGAACCCTAACCCTAACCCTAACGCAAACCCAAACCCTAACCCTAACACTAACCCTAACCCAAACCCTAACCCAAACCCTAACCCTAACCCTAACCCTAACCCTAACGCTAACCCTAACCCCTAACGCTAACCCTAACCTAAAACCTAACCTAACCCTAACCCTAACCCTAACCTGAACCCTAACCCTAACCCTAACCCTCACGCAAACCCTAACCAAACCATAACCCTAACACTAACCATAACCCCAACACTAACCCTAACCCTAACCCTAACCCTAAACCTAACACTAATCCTAACCCTAACTCCTAACCCTGACCCTAACTCTACCCTATTCCTAACCCTAACCCTTACCATAACCCTTACCCTAACCCTAACCCAAACCCTAACCCTAACCCTAACCCTAATCCTAACCCTAAACCAAACCCTAACCCTAACCCTAACCCTAACCCTAACAGTAACCCTAAAACTAAACCTATCCCTAACCCTAACCGTAACCCCTAACCCTAACCCTAACCCTATCCCTACCCTAACCATAACCCTAACCCTAACCCTAACACTAACCTGAACCCTAACCCTAACCCTAACGCAAACCCTAACCCTAACACTAACCCTAACCCTAACCCTAACAGTAACCCTAAACCTAAACCTAACCCTAACCCTAACCCTAAACCCTAACCTTAACCCTAACCCAAACCCTTACCCTAACCATAACCCTAACCCTAACCCTTACCCTAACCATAACCCTAACCCTAACCCTAACGCAAACCCTAACCCTAACCGTAACCCTAACCCTAACCCTAACTCTAACCCAAAATCTAACCCAAACCCTAACCCTAACACTAACCCTAACGCTAAGCCTAACCCAACCCTAACCCTAACCTGAACAATAACCCTAACCCTAACGCAAACCCTAACCCATACCCTAACCCTAACACTAACCCTAACACTAACCCTAACCCTAACAGTAACCCTAAACCTAAACCTAACCCTAACCCTAACCCTAACCCTAACCCTAACCCTAAAACCTAACCCTAACCCTAACCCTAACCCTAACCATAACCCTAACCCTAACACTAATCCTAACCCTAACACTAACCACTGTTCTAAATTCTAACAATACTTTGATAAATCCCAAACAACGCATCTTCTTTTCACCGAAACACATCTGTTTCTAACAAAAGCATTTCATGAAATTCGTACACTTTCAAAAGAACGAGACTATCTTTCAAAGTAAAGCTTCTAAGGGGAAGAGGAACAATATTCTCAATTCTGACAATACTTTGATATATCCCAAACAACGAATCTTCTTTTCACAGAAACACGTCTGTGTTTCTCACAAAAGCATTTCATGAAATTCATACACTTTCATAAGACGAGATTATCTTTCAAAGTAAAGCTTCTAAGCGGAAGAGGAACACTGTTCTCAATTCTAACAATACTGTGAAACATCCCACACAACGAATCTTCTTTTCAATCACGTCTACGTTTCTTACAAAAGCATTTCATGAAATTCATACACTTTCAGATGAATGTGAATATCTCTCAAAGTAAAGCTTCTAAACAGAAGAGGAACACTGATCTCAATTCTAACAATACTTTGATACATCCCAAACAACGAATCTTCTTTTCAAAGAAACACGTCTGTGTTTCTTACAAAAGCATTTCATGAAATTCATACACTTTCAAAAGAACGAGATTATCTTTCAAAGTAAAGTTTCTTAGGGGAAGAGTAAAACTCTTCTAAATTCTTTTTTTTTAATCCTAACCCTAACCCTAACCATAAACCCTGACCCTAACCCTAACCCTAACCGTAACTGTAAAACTAAACGTAACCCTTACCCTAACCCTAACCCAAACCCTAACGCTAACCCTAACCCTAACCCTAACCCTAACCCCTAACCCTAACCCTAACCCTACCCTAACCCTAACCCTAACACTTATGCTAACCCTAACCCAAACACTAACCCTAACCCTAAACGTAACCCAAACCCTAATCCTAACCCTAAACCTAACCCTAATCCTAACCCTAACCCTAACCCTAACCATAACCCTAACCCTAACCCTAAACTCTAACCCTAACCTTAACCCTAACCGTACCCGTAACCCTAAACCTAACCCTAACCATAACCATAACCCTTACCCTAACTCTAACCCAAACCCTAACCGTAACCCTAACCCTAACCCAAACCCTAAACCTAACCCTAACTCTAACCCTAACCCTAACCCCTTTCCCTACCCCTAACCCAACCCTAACCGTAACCCCAACCTTAACCATTACCCTAACCCTAACCCAAACCCTAACCCTAACACTAACCCTAACCCAAACCCTAACCCAAACCCTAACCCTAACCCTAACCCTAACCATAACCCTAACCCTAACCCTAACGCAAACCCTAACCCTAACCCTAACCGTAACCCTAACCCTAACCCTAACTCTAACCCAAAATCTAAACCAAACCCTAACCCTAACACTAACCCTAACGCTAAGCCTAACCCTAACCCTAACCCTAACCTGAACCCTAACCCTAACCCTAACCTTAACCCTCACGCAAACCCTAACCAAACCCTAACCCTAACACTAACACTAACACTAACCCTAACCCTAACAGTAACCCTAAACCTAAACCTAACCCTAACCCTAACCCTAACCCTAACCTGAACCCTAACCCTAACGCAAACCCTAACACTAACCCTAACCCTAACCGTACCCGTAACCCTAAACCTAACTCTAACACTAACCCTAAACCTAACCCTAACCCTAAAACTAACCCTAATCCTAACCCTAACCCCTAACCCTGACCCTAACTCTACCCTATTCCTAACCCAAACCCTTACCATAACCCTTACCCTAACCCTAACCCAAACCCTAACCCTAACCCTAACCTGAACCCTAACCCTAACCCTAACGCAAACCCTAACCCTAACACTAACACTAACCCTAACCCAAACCCCAACCCAAACCCTAACCCTAACCCTAACGCTAACCCTAACCCCTAACGCTAACTCTAACCTAAAACCTAACCTAACCCTAACCCTAACCTGAACCCTAACCCTAACCCTAACCCTCACGCAAACCCTAACCAAACCATAACCCTAACACTAACCATAACCCCAACACTAACCCTAACCCTAACCCTAAACCTAACACTAATCCTAACCCTAACTCCTAACCCTGACCCTAACTCTACCCTATTCCTAACCCTAACCCTTACCATAACCCTTACCCTAACCCTAACCCAAACCCTAACCCTAACCCTAACCCTAAACCTAACCCTAAACCAAACCCTAACCCTAACCCTAACCCTAACCCTAACAGTAACCCTAAAACTAAACCTAACCCTAACCCTAACCGTAACCCCTAACCCTAACCCTAACCCTAACCCTACCCTAACCATAACCCTAACCCTAACCCTAACACTAACCTGAACCCTAACCCTAACCCTAACGCAAACTCTAACCCTAACCCTAACAGTAACCCTAAACCTAAACCTAACCCTAACCCTAACCCTAACCCTAACCTGAACCCTAACCCTAACCCTAACGCAAACCCTAACCCTAACACTAACCGTACCCGTAACCCTAAACCTAACCCTAACACTAACCCTAAACCTAACCCTAACCCTAAAACTAACCCTAATCCTAACCCTAACCCCTAACCCTGACCCTAACTCTACCCTATTCCTAACCCAAACCCTTACCATAACCCTTACCCTAACCCTAACCCAAACCCTAACCCTAACCCTAACCTGAACCCTAACCCTAACCCTAACGCAAACCCTAACCCTAACCCTAACACTAACCCTAACCCAAACCCCAACCCAAACCCTAACCCTAACCCTAACGCTAACCCTAACCCCTAACGCTAACCCTAACCTAAAACCTAACCTAACCCTAACCCTAACCTGAACCCTAACCCTAACCCTAACCCTCACGCAAACCCTAACCAAACCATAACCCTAACACTAACCATAACCCCAACACTAACCCTAACCCTAACCCTAAACCTAACACTAATCCTAACCCTAACTCCTAACCCTGACCCTAACTCTACCCTATTCCTAACCCTAACCCTTACCATAACCCTTACCCTAACCCTAACCCAAACCCTAACCCTAACCCTAACCCTAACCGTACCCGTAACCCTAAACCTAACCCTAACACTAACCCTAAACCTAACCCTAACCCTAAAACTAACCCTAATCCTAACCCTAACCCCTAACCCTGACCCTAACTCTACCCTATTCCTAACCCAAACCCTTACCATAACCCTTACCCTAACCCTAACCCAAACCCTAACCCTAACCCTAACCTGAACCCTAACCCTAACCCTAACGCAAACCCTAACCCTAACCCTAACACTAACCCTAACCCAAACCCCAACCCAAACCCTAACCCTAACCCTAACGCTAACCCTAACCCCTAACGCTAACCCTAACCTAAAACCTAACCTAACCCTAACCCTAACCTGAACCCTAACCCTAACCCTAACCCTCACGCAAACCCTAACCAAACCATAACCCTAACACTAACCATAACCCCAACACTAACCCTAACCCTAACCCTAAACCTAACACTAATCCTAACCCTAACTCCTAACCCTGACCCTAACTCTACCCTATTCCTAACCCTAACCCTTACCATAACCCTTACCCTAACCCTAACCCAAACCCTAACCCTAACCCTAACCCTAAACCTAACCCTAAACCAAACCCTAACCCTAACCCTAACCCTAACCCTAACAGTAACCCTAAAACTAAACCTAACCCTAACCCTAACCGTAACCCCTAACCCTAACCCTAACCCTAACCCTACCCTAACCATAACCCTAACCCTAACCCTAACACTAACCTGAACCCTAACCCTAACCCTAACGCAAACCCTAACCCTAACCCTAACAGTAACCCTAAACCTAAACCTAACCCTAACCCTAACCCTAAACCCTAACCTTAACCCTAACCCAAACCCTTACCCTAACCATAACCCTAACCCTAACCCTTACCCTAACCATAACCCTAACCCTAACCCAAACGCAAACCCTAACCCTAACCGTAACCCTAACCCTAACCCTAACTCTAACCCAAAATCTAACCCAAACCCTAACCCTAACACTAACCCTAACGCTAAGCCTAACCCAACCCTAACCCTAACCTGAACCCTAACCCTAACCCTAACGCAAACCCTAACCCTAACCCTAACCCTAACACTAACCCTAACACTAACCCTAACCCTAACAGTAACCCTAAACCTAAACCTAACCCTAACCCTAACCCTAACCCTAAAACCTAACCCTAACCCTAACCCTAACCATAACCCTAACCCTAACACTAATCCTAACCCTAACACTAACCACTGTTCTAAATTCTAACAATACTTTGATAAATCCCAAACAACGCATCTTCTTTTCACCGAAACACATCTCTGTTTCTAACAAAAGCATTTCATGAAATTCGTACACTTTCAAAAGAACGAGACTATCTTTCAAAGTAAAGCTTCTAAGGGGAAGAGGAACAATATTCTCAATTCTGACAATACTTTGATATATCCCAAACAACGAATCTTCTTTTCACAGAAACACGTCTGTGTTTCTCACAAAAGCATTTCATGAAATTCATACACTTTCATAAGACGAGATTATCTTTCAAAGTAAAGCTTCTAAGCGGAAGAGGAACACTGTTCTCAATTCTAACAATACTGTGAAACATCCCACACAACGAATCTTCTTTTCAATCACGTCTACGTTTCTTACAAAAGCATTTCATGAAATTCATACACTTTCAGATGAATGTGAATATCTCTCAAAGTAAAGCTTCTAAACAGAAGAGGAACACTGATCTCAATTCTAACAATACTTTGATACATCCCAAACAACGAATCTTCTTTTCAAAGAAACACGTCTGTGTTTCTTACAAAAGCATTTCATGAAATTCATACACTTTCAAAAGAACGAGATTATCTTTCAAAGTAAAGTTTCTTAGGGGAAGAGTAAAACTCTTCTAAATTTTTTTTTTTAATCCTAACCCTAACCCTAACCATAAACCCTGACCCTAACCCTAACCCTAACCGTAACTGTAAAACTAACCCTAACCCTTACCCTAACCCTAACCCAAACCCTAACCCTAACCCTAACCCTAACCCTAACCGTAACCCTAACCCTAACCCTAACTCTAACCCAAAATGTAACCCAAACCCTAACCCTAACACTAACCCTAACGCTAAGCCTAACCCTATCCCTAACCCTAACCTGAACCCTAACCCTAACCCTAACCTTAACCCTCACGCAAACCCTAACCAAACCCTAACCCTAACACTAACACTAACCCTAACCCTAACCCTAACAGTAACCCTAAACCTAAACCTAACCCTAACCCTAACCCTAACCCTAACCCTAAAACCTAACCCTAACCCTAACCCTAACCATAACCCTAACCCTAACATTAATCCTAACCCTAACACTAACCACTGTTCTAAATTCTAACAATACTTTGATAAATCCCAAACAACGCATCTTCTTTTCACCAAAACACATCTCTGTTTCTAACAAAAGCATTTCATGAAATTCGTACACTTTCAAAAGAACGAGACTATCTTTCAAAGTAAAGCTTCTAAGGGGAAGAGGAACAATATTCTCAATTCTAACAATACTTTTATATATCCCAAACAACGAATCTTCTTTTCACAGAAACACGTCTGTGTTTCTCACAAAAGCATTTCATGAAATTCATACACTTTCATAAGACGAGATTATCTTTCAAAGTAAAGCTTCTAAGCGGAAGAGGAACACTGTTCTCAATTCTAACAATACTGTGAAACATCCCACACAACGAATCTTCTTTTCAATCACGTCTACGTTTCTTACAAAAGCATTTCATGAAATTCATACACTTTCAGATGAATGTGAATATCTCTCAAAGTAAAGCTTCTAAACAGAAGAGGAACACTGATCTCAATTCTAACAATACTTTGATACATCCCAAACAACGAATCTTCTTTTCAAAGAAACACGTCTGTGTTTCTTACAAAAGCATTTCATGAAATTCATACACTTTCAAAAGAACGATATTATCTTTCAAAGTAAAGTTTCTTAGGGGAAGAGTAAAACTCTTCGAAATTCTTTTTTTTTAATCCTAACCCTAACCCTAACCATGAACCCTGACCCTAACCCTAACCCTAACCGTAACTGTAAAACTAACCCTAACCCTTACCCTAACCCTAACCCAAACCCTAACGCTAACCCTAACCCTATCCCTAACCCTAACCCCTAACCCTAACCCTAACCCTACCCTAACCCTAACCCTAACACTTATGCTAAACCTAACCCAAACCCTAACCCTAACCCTAAACGTAACCCAAACCCTAATCCTAACCCTAACCCTAACCCTAATCCTAACCCTAACCCTAACCCTAACCATAACCCTAACCCTAACCCTAAACCCTAACCCTAACCCTAACCCTAACCGTACCTGTAACCCTAACCCTAACCCTAACCCCTAACCCTAACCCTAACCCTACCTTAACCCTAACCCTAACACTTATGCTAACCCTAACCCAAACCCTAACCCTAACCCTAAACGTAACCCAAACCCTAATCCTAACCCTAACCCTAACCCTAATCCTAACCCTAACCCTAACCCTAACCATAACCCTAACCCTAACCCTAAACCCTAACCCTAACCCTAACCCTAACCCTAACCGTACCCGTAACCCTAACCCTAACCCTAACCATAACCATAACCCTTACCCTAACTCTAACCCAAACACTAACCGTAACCCTAACCCTAACCCAAACCCTAAACTTAACCCTAACCCTAACCCTAACCCTAACCCTAACCCCTAACCCTACCCTTAACCCAACCCTAACCGTAACCCCAACCTTATCCATTACCCTAACTCTAACCCAAACCCTAACCCTAACACTAACCCTAACCCAAACCCTAACCCAAACCCTAACCCTAACCCTAACCATAACCCTAACCCTAACCCTAACGCAAACCCTAACCCTAACCCTAACCGTAACCCTAACCCTAACCCTAACTCTAACCCAAAATCTAACCCAAACCCTAACCCTAACACTAACCCTAACGCTAAGCCTAACCCTAACCCTAACCCTAACCTGAACCCTAACCCTAACCCTAACCTTAACCCTCACGCAAACCCTAACCAAACCCTAACCCTAACCCTAACACTAACCCTAACCCTAACCCTAACAGTAACCCTAAACCTAAACCTAACCCTAACCCTAACCCTAAACCTAAAACCTAACCCTAACCCTAACCCTACCGCAAACCCTAACCCTAACCTAACCCTAACCCTAACCCTAACCCTTACCCTAACCCTAACCCAAACCCTAACGCTAACCCTAACCCTAACCCTAACCCTAACCCCTAACCCTAACCCTAACCCTACCCTAACCCTAACCCTAACACTTATGCTAACCCTAACCCAAACTCTAACCCTAACCCTAAACGTAACCCAAACCCTAATCCTAACCCTAACCCTAACCCTAATCCTAACCCTAACCCTAACCCTAACCATAACCCTAACCCTAACCCTAAACCCTAACCCTAACCCTAACCATAACCGTACCCGTAACCCTAAACCTAACCCTAACCATAACCATAACCATTACCCTAACTCTAACCCAAACCCTAACCGTAACCCTAACCCTAACACAAACCCTAAACCTAACCCTAACCCTAACCCTAACCCCTAACCCTACCCCTAACCCAACCCTAACCGTAACCCCAACCTTAACCATTACCCTAACCCTAACCCAAACCTTAACCCTAACACTAACCCTAACCCAAACCATAACCCAAACCCTAACCCTAACCCTTACCCTAACCCTAACCCAAACCCTAACCCAAACCCTAACCTGAACCCTAACCCTAAACCAAACCCTAACCCTAACCCTAACACTAACGCTAACCGTAACCCCTAACCCTAACACTACCCTAACCCTAACCCAAACCCTAACCCAAACCCTAACCTGAACCCTAACCCTAAACCAAACCCTAACCCTAACCCTAACCCTAACACTAACGCTAACCGTAACCCCTAACCATAACCCTACCCTAACCATAACCCTAACCCTAATCCTAACCCTAACCTGAACCCTAACCCTAACCCTAACGCAAACCCTAACCCTAACCCTAACCCTAAACCTAACCCTAACCCTAACCCTAATCCCTAACCTTAACCCTAACCCAAACCCTTACCCTAACCATAACCCTTACCCTAACTCTACCCTATACCTAACCCTAACCCTTACCATAACCCTTACCCTAACCCTAACCCAAACCCTAACCCTAACCTTAACCTGAACCTTAACCCTAACCCTAACGCAAACTTAACCCTAACCCTAACACTAATCCTAACACTAACCCTAACCCTAACAGTAACCCTAAACCTAAACCTAAACCTAACCCTAACCCTAACCCTAACCCTAACCCTAACCTTAACCCTAACCCTAAAACCTAACCCTAACCCTAACCCTAACCATAACCCTAACCCTAACACTAATCCTAACCCTAACACTAACCACTGTTCTAAATTCTAACAATACTTTGAAAAATCCCAAACAACGCATCTTCTTTTCACCGAAACACATCTCTGTTTCTAACAAAAGCATTTCATGAAATTCGTACTCTTTCAAAAGAACGAGACTATCTTTCAAAGTAAAACTTCTAAGGGGAAGAGGAACAATATTCTCAATTCTAACAATACTTTGATATATCCCAAACAACGAATCTTCTTTTCACAGAAACACGTCTGTGTTTCTCACAAAAGCATTTCATGAAATTCATACACTTTCATAAGACGAGATTATCTTTCAAAGTAAAGCTTCTAAGCGGAAGAGGAACACTGTTCTCAATTCTAACAATACTGTGAAACATCCCACACAACGAATCTTCTTTTCAATCACGTCTACGTTTCTTACAAAAGCATTTCATGAAATTCATACACTTTCAGATGAATGTGAATATCTCTCAAAGTAAAGCTTCTAAACAGAAGAGGAACACTGATCTCAATTCTAACAATACTTTGATACATCCCAAACAACGAATCTTCTTTTCAAAGAAACAAGTATGTGTTTTTTACAAAAGCATTTCATGAAATTCATACACTTTCAAAAGAACGAGATTATCTTTCAAAGTAAAGTTTCTTAGGGGAAGAGTAAAACTCTTCTAAATTCTTTTTTTTTAATCCTAACCCTAACCCTAACCATAAACCCTGACCCTAACCCTAACCCTAACCGTAACTGTAAAACTAACCCTAACCCTTACCCTAACCCTAACCCAAACCCTAACGCTAACCCTAACCCTATCCCTAACCCTAACCCCTAACCCTAACCCTAACCCTACCCTAACCCTAACCCTAACACTTATGCTAAACCTAACCCAAACCCTAACCCTAACCCTAAACGTAACCCAAACCCTAATCCTAACCCTAACCCTAACCCTAACCATAACCCTAACCCTAACCCTAAACCCTAACCCTAACCCTAACCGTACCCGTAACCCTAACCCTAACCCTAACCCCTAACCCTATCCCTAACCCTACCTTAACCCTAACCCTAACACTTATGCTAACCCTAACCCAAACCAAACCCTAACCCTAAACGTAACCCAAACCGTAATCCTAACCCTAACCCTAACCCTAATCCTAACCCTAACCCTAACCCTAACCCTAACCCTAACCCTAACCCTAACCCTAACGCTAAACCTAACCCCTAACGCTAACCCTAACCTAAACCCTAACCTAACCCTAACCCTAACCTTAACGCAAACCCTAACCCTAACCCTAACCGTAACC
>JAQJZF010000037.1:1147500-1150000 GCA_028537955.1 Microtus californicus | reverse complement strand
ACCGTAACCCTACCTTAACACTAACCCTAACACTTATGCTAACCCTAACCCAAACCCTAACCCTAACCCTAAACGTAACCCAAACCCTAATCCTAACCCTAACCCTAACCCTAATCCTAACCCTAACCCTAACCCTAACCATAACCCTAACCCTAACCCTAAACCCTAACCCTAACCCTAACCCTAACCGTACCCGTAACCCTAACCCTAACACTAACCATAACCATAACCCTTACCCTAACTCTAACCCAAACACTAACCGTAACCCTAACCCTAACCCAAACCCTAAACTTAACCCTAACCCTAACCCTAACCCTAACCCCTAACCCTACCCCTAACCCGACCCTAACCGTAACCCCAACCTTAACCATTACCCTAACCCTAACCCAAACCCTAACCCTAACACTAACCCTAACCCAAACCCTAACCCAAACCCTAACCCTAACCCTAACCCTAACCATAACCCTAACCCTAACCCTAACGCAAACCCTAACCCTAACCCTAACCGTAACCCTAACCCTAACCCTAACTCTAACCCAAAATCTAACCCAAACCCTAACCCTAACACTAACCCTAACGCTAAGCCTAACCCTAACCCTAACCCTAACCTGAACCCTAACCCTAACCCTAACCTTAACCCTCACGCAAACCCTAACCAAACCCTAACCCTAACACTAACACTAACCCTAACCCTAACAGTAACCCTAAACCTAAACCTAACCCTAACCCTAACCCTAAACCTAAAACCTAACCCTAACCCTAACCCTACCGCAAACCCTAACCCTAACCTAACCCTAACCCTAACCCTTACCCTAACCCTAACCCAAACCCTAACGCTAACCCTAACCCTAACCCTAACCCCTAACCCTAACCCTAACCCTACCCTAACCCTAACCCTAACACTTATGCTAACCCTAACCCAAACCCTAACCCTAACCCTAAACGTAACCCAAACCCTAATCCTAACCCTAACCCTAACCCTAATCCTAACCCTAACCCTAACCCTAACCATAACCCTAACCCTAACCCTAAACCCTAACCCTAACCCTAACCATAACCGTACCCGTAACCCTAAACCTAACCCTAACCATAACCATAACCATTACCCTAACTCTAACCCAAACCCTAACCGTAACCCTAACCCTAACCCAAACCCTAAACCTAACCATAACCCTAACCCTAACACCTAACCCTACCCCTAACCCAACCCTAACCGTAACCGCAACCTTAACCATTACCCTAACCCTAACCCAAACCCTAACCCTAACACTAACCCTAACCCAAACCATAACCCAAACCCTAACCCTAACCCTAACCCTAACGCTAAACCTAACCCCTAACGCTAACCCTAACCTAAACCCTAACCTAACCCTAACCCTAACCCTAACCTGAACCCTAACCCTAACCCTAACCCTCACGCAAACCCTAACCAAACCCTAACCCTAACACTAACCATTACCCCAACACTAACCCTAACCCTAACCCTAAACCTAACCCTAATCCTAACCCTAACTCCTAACCCTGACCCTAACTCTACCCTATTCCTAACCCTAACCCTTACCATAACCCTTACCCTAACCCTAACACAAGCCCTAACCCTAACCCTAACCCTAATCCTAACCCTAAACCAAACCCTAACCCTAACCCTAACACTAACGCTAACCGTAACCCCTAACCCCAACCCTAACCCTAACCCTAACCCTACCCTAACCATAACCCTAACCCTAACCCTAACAATAACCCTAACCCTAACCCTAACGCAAACCCTAACCCTAACCCTAACTGTAACCCTAACCCTAACCCTAACCCTAACTCTAACCCAAAATCTAACCCAAACCCTAACCCTAACACTAACCCTAACGCTAAGCCTAACCCTAACCCTAACCCTAACCTGAACCCTAACCCTAACCCTAACCCTAACCTTAACCCTCACGCAAATCCTAACCAAACCCTAAACCTAACACTAACACTAACCCTAACACTAACCCTAAACCTAACCCTAACCCTAAACCTAACCCTAATACTAACCCTAACCCCTAACCTTGACCCTAACTCTATCCTATTCCTAACCCTAACCCTTACCATAACCCTTACCCTAACCCTAACCCAAACCCTAACCCAAACCCTAACCTGAACCCTAACCCTAAACCAAACCTTAACCCTAACCCTAACTCTAACAGTAACGCTAACCGTAACCCCTAACCCTAACCCTACCCTAACCATAACCCTAACCCTAATCCTAACCCTAACCTGAAACCTAACCCTAACCCTAACGCAAACCCTAACCCTAACACTAACCCTAACCCTAACCCTAACAGTAACCCTAAACCTAAACCTAACCCTAACCCTAACCCTAATCCCTAACCTTAACCCTAACCCAAACCCTTACCCTAACCATAACCCTAACCCTAACTCTACCCTATTCCTAACCCTAACCCTTACCATAACCCTTACCCTAACCCTAACCCGAACCCTAACCCTAACCTTAACCTGAACCCTA
>JAQJZF010000037.1:1137500-1142500 GCA_028537955.1 Microtus californicus | reverse complement strand
ACCCTAACCCTAACCATAACCCTAACCCTAACATTAATCCTAACCCTAACACTAACAACTGTTGTAAATTCTAACAATACTTTGATAAATCCCAAACAACGCATCTTCTTTTCACCGAAACACATCTCTGTTTCTAACAAAAGCATTTCTTGAAATTCGTACACTTTCAAAAGAACGAGACTATCTTTCAAAGTAAAGCTTCTAAGGGGAAGAGGAACAATATTCTCAATTCTAACAATACTTTGATATATCCCAAACAACGAATCTTCTTTTCACAGAAACACGTCTGTGTTTCTCACAAAAGCATTTCATGAAATTCATACACTTTCATAAGACGAGATTATCTTTCAAAGTAAAGCTTCTAAGCGGAAGAGGAACACTGTTCTCAATTCTAACAATACTGTGAAACATCCCACACAACGAATCTTCTTTTCAATCACGTCTACGTTTCTTACAAAAGCATTTCATGAAATTCATACACTTTCAGATGAATGTGAATATCTCTCAAAGTAAAGCTTCTAAACAGAAGAGGAACACTGATCTCAATTCTAACAATACTTTGATACATCCCAAACAACGAATCTTCTTTTCAAAGAAACACGTCTGTGTTTCTTACAAAAGCATTTCATGAAATTCATACACTTTCAAAAGAACGAGATTATCTTTCAAAGTAAAGTTTCTTAGGGGAAGAGTAAAACTCTTCTAAATTCTTTTTTTTAAATCCTAACCCTAACCCTAACCATAAACCCTGACCCTAACCCTAACCCTAACCGTAACTGTAAAACTAACCCTAACCCTTACCCTAACCCTAAACCAAACCCTAACGCTAACCCTAACCCTAACCCTAACCCCTAACCCTAACCCTAACCCTACCCTAACCCTAACACTAACACTTATGCTAACCCTAACCCAAACCCTAACCCTAACCCTAAACGTAACCCAAACCCTAATCCTAACCCTAACCCTAACCCTAATCCTAACGCTAACCCTAACCCTAACCCTAACCATAACCCTAACCCTAACCCTAAACCCTAACCCTAACCCTAACCCTAACCGTACCCGTAACCCTAACCCTAACCCTAACCATAACCATAACCCTTACCCTAACTCTAACCCAAACACTAACCGTAACCCTAACCCTAACCCAAACCCTAAACCTAACCCTAACACTAACCCTAACCCTAACCCCTAACCCTACCCCTAACCCAACCCTAACCGTAACCCCAACCTTAACCATTACCCTAAACCTAACCCAAACCCTAAACCTAACACTAACCCTCACGCAAACCCTAACCAAACCCTAACCCTAACACTAACCATAACCCCAACACTAACCCTAACCCTAACCCTAACCCTAAACCTAACCCTAATTCTAACCCTTACTCCTAACCCTGACCCTAACTCTACCCTATTCCTAACCCTAACCCTTACCATAACCCTTACCCTAACCCTAACCCAAACCTTAACCCTAGCCCTAAAACTAATCCTAACCCTAAACCAAACCCTAACCCCTATCCCTAACCCTAACCCTACCCTAACCATAACCCTAACCCTAACCCTAACCCTAACCTGAACCCTAACATTAACCCTAGCGCAAACCCTAACCCTAACCCTAACACTAACCCTAACCCTAACCCTAACTCTAACAGTAACCCTAAACCTAAACCTAACCCTAACCCTAACCCTAATCCCTAACCCAAACCCTTACCCTAACCATAACCCTAGGCCTAACCCTAACGCAAACCCTAACCCTAACCCTAACCGTAACCCTAACCCTAACCCTAACTCTAACCCAAAATCTAACCCAAACCCTAACCCTAACACTAACCCTAACGCTAAGCCTAACACTAACCCTAACCGTAACCTGAACCTTAACCCTAACCTTAACCCTCACGCAAACCCTAACCAAACCCTAACCCTAACACTAACACTAAGCCTAACACTAACCCTAAACCTAACCCTAACACTAAACCTAACCCTAATCCTAACCCTAACCCCTAACCCCTAACCCTGACCCTAACTCTACCCTATTCCTAACCCTAACACATATCATAACCCTTACCCTAACCCTAACCCAAACCCTAACCCTAACCCTAACCCTAATCCTAACCCTAAACCTAACCCTAACCCTAACCCTAACCCTAACCGTAACCCTAACCTTAACCCTAACTCTAACCCAACATCTAACCCAAACCCTAACCCTAACACTAACCCTAACGCTAAGCCTAACCCTAACCCTAACCCTAACCTGAACCCAAACCCTAACCTTAACCCTCACGCAAACCCTAACCAAACCCTAACCCTAACACTAACACTAACCCTAACACTAACCCTAAACCTAACCCTAACCCTAAACCTAACCCTAATCCTAACCCTAACCCCTAACCCTGACCCTAACACTACCCTATTCCTAACCCTAACCCTTACCATAACCCTTACCCTAACCCTAACCCAAACCCTAACCCTAACCCTAACCTGAACCCTAACCCTAACCCTAACGCAAACCCTAACCCTAACCCTAACACTAACCCTAACACTAACCCTAACCCTAACAGTAACCCTAAACCTAAACCTAACCATAACCCTAACCCTAACCCTAACCTTAACCCTAAAACCTAACCCTAACCCTAACCCTAACCATAACCCTAACCCTAACACTAATCCTAACCCTAACACTAACCACTGTTCTAAATTCTAACAGTACTTTGATAAATCCCAAACAACGCATCTTCTTTTCACCGAAACACATCTCTGTTTCTAACAAAAGCATTTCATGAAATTCGTACACTTTCAAAAGAACGAGACTATCTTTCAAAGTAAAGCTTCTAAGGGGAAGAGGAACAATATTCTCAATTCTTACAATACTTTGATATATCCCAAACAACGAATCTTCTTTTCACAGAAACACGTCTGTGTTTCTCACAAAAGCATTTCATGAAATTCATACACTTTCATAAGACGAGATTATCTTTCAAAGTACAGCTTCTAAGCGGAAGAGGAACACTGTTCTCAATTCTAACAATACTGTGAAACATCCCACACAATGAATCTTCTTTTCAATCACGTCTACGTTTCTTACAAAAGCATTTCATGAAATTCATACACTTTCAAAAGAACGAGATTATCTTTCAAAGTAAAGTTTCTTAGGGGAAGAGTAAAACTCTTCTAAATTCTTTTTTTTTAATCCTAACCCTAACCCTAACCATAAACCCTGACCCTAACCCTAACCCTAACCGTAACTGTAAAACTAACCCTAACCCTTACCCTAACCCTAACCCAAACCCTAACGCTAACCCTAACCCTAACCCTAACCCTAACCCCTAACCCTAACCCTAACCCTACCCTAACCCTAACCCTAACACTTATGCTAACCCTAACCCAAACCCTAACCCTAACCCTAAACGTAACCCAAACCCTAATCCTAACCCTAACCCTAACCCTAATCCTAACCCTAACCCTAACCCTAACCATAACCCTAACCCTAACCCTAAACCGTAACTCTAACCCTAACCCTAACCGTACCCGTAACCCTAAACCTAACCCTAACAATAACCATAACCCTTACCCTAAATCTAACCCAAACCGTAACCGTAACCCTAACCCTAACCCAAACCCTAAACCTAATCCTAACCCTAACCCTAACCCTACCCCTAACCCAACCCTAACCGTAACCCCAACCTTAACCATTACCCTAACCCTAACCCAAACCCTAAACCTAACACTAACCCTAACCCAAACCCTAACCCAAACCCTAACCCTAACCCTAACCCTAACGCTAACCCTAACCCCTAACGCTAACCCTAACCTAAACCCTAACCTAACCCTAACCCTAACCCTAACCTGAACCCTAACCCTAACCCTAACCCTCACGCAAACCCTAACCAAACCCTAACCCTAACACTAACCATAACCCCAACACTAACCCTAACCCTAACCCTAATCCTAATCCTAACCCTAATCCTAACCCTAACTCCTAACCCTGACCCTAACTCTACCCTATTCCTAACCCTAACCCTTACCATAACCCTTACCCTAACCCTAACCCAAACCCTAACCCTAACCCTAACCCTAACCCTAACACTAACGCTAACCGTAACCCCTAAACCTAACCCTAACCCTAAACCTAACCATAACCCTAACCCTAACCCTAAACCCTAACCCTAACCCTAACCCTAACCTTAACCCTAACCGTACCCGTAACCCTAAACCTAACCCTAACCATAACCATAACACTTACCCTAACTCTAACCCAAACCCTAACCGTAACCCTAACCCTAACCCAAACCCTAAACCTAACCCTAACCCTAACCCTAATCCTAACCCCTAACCCTACCCCTAACCCAACCCTAACCGTAACCCCAACCTTAACCATTACCCTAACCCTAACCCAAACCCTAACCCTAACACTAACCCTAACCCAAACCCTAACCCAAACCCTAACCCTAACCCTAACGCTAACCCTAACCCCTAACGCTAACCCTAACCTAAACCCTAACCTAACCCTAACCCTAAATCTAACCTGAACCCTAACCATAACCCTCACGCAAACTCTAACCAAACCCTAACCCTAACACTAACCATAACCCCAACACTAACCCTAACCCTAACCCTAACCATAACCCTAACCCTAACCCTTACCCTAACCATAACCCTAGCCCTAACCCTAAGCAAACCCTAACCCTAACCCTAACCGTAACCCTAACCCTAACCCTAACTCTAACCCAAAATCTAACCCAAAACCTAACCCTAACACTAACCCTAACGCTAAGCCTAACACTAACCCTAACCGTAACCTGAACCTTAACCCTAACCTTAACCCTCACGCAAACCCTAACCAAACCCTAACACTAACACTAAGCCTAACACTAACCCTAAACCTAACCCTAACCCTAAACCTAACCCTAATCCTAACCCTAACCCCTAACCCCTAACCCTGACCCTAACTCTACCCTATTCCTAACCCTAACACATACCATAACCCTTACCCTAACCCTAACCCA
>JAQJZF010000037.1:1130000-1132500 GCA_028537955.1 Microtus californicus | reverse complement strand
ACTAACCCTAACCCTAACCCTAACCCTAACCTGAACCCTAACCCTAACCCTAACGCAAACCCTAACCCTAACCCTAACTGTAACCCTAACCCTAACCCTAACTCTAACCCAAAATCTAACCCAAACCCTAACCTAACACTAACCCTAACGCTAAGCCTAACCCTAACCCTAACCCTAACCTGAACCCTAACCCTAACCCTAACCTTAACCCTCACGCAAACCCTAACCAAACCCTAACCCTAACCCTAACACTAACACTAACACTAACCCTAAACCTAACCCTAACCCTAAACCTAACCCTAATCCTAACCCTAACCCCTAACCCTGACCCTAACACTACCCTATTCCTAACCCTAACCCTTACCATAACCCTTACCCTAACCCTAACCCAAACCCTAACCCTAACCCTAACCTGAACCCTAACCCTAACCCTAACGCAAACCCTAACCCTAACCCTAACACTAACCCTAACACTAACCCTAACCCTAACAGTAACCCTAAACCTAAACCTAACCATAACCCTAACCCTAACCCTAACCTTAACCCTAAAACCTAACCCTAACCCTAACCCTAACCATAACCCTAACCTTAATCCTAACCCTAACACTAACCACTGTTCTAAATTCTAACAGTACTTTGATAAATCCCAAACAACGCATCTTCTTTTCACCGAAACACATCTCTGTTTCTAACAAAAGCATTTCATGAAATTCGTACACTTTCAAAAGAACGAGACTATCTTTCAAAGTAAAGCTTCTAAGGGGAAGAGGAACAATATTCTCAATTCTAACAATACTTTGATATATCCCAAACAACGAATCTTCTTTTCACAGAAACACGTCTGTGTTTCTCACAAAAGCATTTCATGAAATTCATACACTTTCATAAGATGAGATTTTCTTTCAAAGTACAGCTTCTAAGCGGAAGAGGAACACTGTTCTCAATTCTAACAATACTGTGAAACATCCCACACAATGAATCTTCTTTTCAATCACGTCTACGTTTCTTACAAAAGCATTTCATGAAATTCATACACTTTCAAAAGAACGAGATTATCTTTCAAAGTAAAGTTTCTTAGGGGAAGAGTAAAACTCTTCTAAATTCTTTTTTTTAATCCTAACCCTAACACTAACCATAAACCCTGACCCTAACCCTAACCCTAACCGTAACTGTAAAACTAACCCTAACCCTTACCCTAACCCTAACCCAAACCCTAACGCTAACCCTAACCCTAACCCTAACCCTAACCCTAACCCTAACCCCTAACCCTAACCCTAACCCTACCCTAACCCTAACCCTAACACTTATGCTAACCCTAACCCAAACCCTAACCCTAACACTAAACGTAACCCAAACCCTAATCCTAACCCTAACCCTAACCCTAATCCTAACCCTAACCCTAACCCTAACCATAACCCTAACCCTAACCCTAAACCGTAACTCTAACCCTAACCGTACCCGTAACCCTAAACCTAACCCTAACCATAACCATAACCCTTACCCTAACTCTAACCCACACCGTAACCGTAACCCTAACCCTAACCCAAACCCTAAACCTAACCCTAACCCTAACACTAACCCTACCCCTAACCCAACCCTAACCGTAACCCCAACCTTAACCATTACCCTAACCCTAACCCAAACCCTAACCCTAACACTAACCCTAACCCAAACCCTAACCCAAACCCTAACCCTAACCCTAACCCTAACGCTAACCCTAACCCCTAACGCTAACCCTAACCTAAACCCTAACCTAACCCTAACCCTAACCCTAACCTGAACCCTAACCCTAACCCTAACCCTCACGCAAACCCTAACCAAACACTAACCCTAACACTAACCATAACCCCAACACTAACCCTAACCCTAATCCTAATCCTAACCCTAATCCTAACCCTAACTCCTAACCCTGACCCTAACTCTACCCTATTCCTAACCCTAACCCTTACCATAACCCTTACCCTAACCCTAACCCAAACCCTAACCCTAACCCTAACCCTAACCCTAACACTAACGCTAACCGTAACCCCTAAACCTAACCCTAACCCTAACCCTAACCATAACCCTAACCCTAACCCTAAACACTAACCCTAACCCTAACCCTAACCCTAACCGTACCCGTAACCCTAAACCTAACCCTAACCATAACCATAACACTTACCCTAACTCTAACCCAAACCCTAACCGTAACCCTAACCCTAACCCAAACCCTAAACCTAACCCTAACCCTAACCCTAATCCTAACCCCTAACCCTACCCCTAACCAAACCCTAACCGTAACCCCAACCTTAACCATTACCCTAACCCTAACCCAAACCCTAACCCTAACACTAACCCTAACCCAAACCCTAACCCAAACCCTAACCCTAACCCTAATGCTAACCCTAACCCCTAACGCTAACCCTAACCTAAACCCTAACCTAACCCTAACCCTAACCCTAACCTGAACCCTAACCATAACCCTCACGCAAACTCTAACCAAACCCTAACCCTAACCCTA
>JAQJZF010000037.1:1122500-1127500 GCA_028537955.1 Microtus californicus | reverse complement strand
CCCTAACCCTAACCCTAACGCAAACCCTAACCCTAACCCTAACACTAACACTAACCCTAACCTAAACCCTAACCTAACCCTAACCCTAACCCTAACCTGAACCCTAACCCTAACCCTAACCCTCACGCAAACCCTAACCAAACCCTAACCCTAACACTAACCATAACCCCAACACTAACCCTAACAATAACCCTAACCCTAAACCTAACCCTAATCCTAACCCTAACTCCTAACCCTGACCCTGACTCTACCCTATTCCTAACCCTAACCCTTACCATAACCCTTACCCTAACCCTAACCCAAACCCTACCCCTAACCCTAATCCTAACCCTAAACCAAACCCTAACCCTAACCCTAACCCTAACACTAACGCTAATCGTAACCCCTAACCCTAACCCTAACCCTAACCCTAACCCTAACCCTAACCCTAACCCTAACCCTAACCCTAACCGTACCCGTAACCCTAAACCTAACCCTAACCATAACCATAACACTACCCTAACTCTAACCCAAACCCTAACCGTAACCCTAACCCTTACCCAAACACTAAACCTAACCCTAACCCTAACCCTAATCCTAACCCTAACCCCTAACCCTACCCCTAACCCAACCCTAACCGTAACCCCAACCTTAACCATTACCCTAACCCTAACCCAAACCCTAACCCTAACACTAACCCTAACCCAAACCCTAACCCAAACCCTAACCCTAACCCTAACGCTAACCCTAACCCCTAACGCTAACCCTAACCTAAACCCTAACCTAACCCTAACCCTAACCCTAACCTGAACCCTCACCATAACCCTCACGCAAACACTAACCAAACCCTAACCCTAACACTAACCATAACCCCAACACTAACCCTAACCCTAACCCTAAACCTAACCCTAATCCTAACCCTAACTCCTAACCCTGACCCTAACTCTACCCTATTCCTAACCCTAACCCTTACCATAACCCTTACCCTAACCCTAACACAAACCCTAACCCTAACCCTAACCCTAATCCTAACCCTAAACCAAACCCTAACCCTAACCCTAACCCTAACACTAACGCTAACCGTAACCACTAACCCTAACCCTAACCCTAACCCTACCCTAACCATAACCCTAACCCTAAACCTTACCCTAACCATAACCCTAACCCTAACCCTAATACAAACCCTAACCCTAACCCTAACTGTAACCCTAACCCTAACCCTAACTCTAACCCAAAATCTAACCCAAACCCTAACCTAACACTAACCCTAACGCTAAGCCTAACCATAACCCTAACCCTAACCTGAACCCTAACCCTAACCCTAACCTTAACCCTCACGCAAACCCTAACCAAACCCTAACCCTAACACTAACACTAACCCTAACACTAACCCTAAACCTAACCCTAACCCTAAACCTAACACTAATCCTAACCCTAACCCCTAACCCTGACCCTAACTCTATCCTATTCCTAACCCTAACCCTTACCATAACCCTTACCCTAACCCTAACCCAAACCCTAACCCTAACCCTAACCTGAACCCTAACCCTAACCCTAACGCATACCCTAACCCTAACCCTAACACTAACCCTAACACTAACCCTAACCCTAACAGTAACCCTAACCCTAACCATAACCCTAACCCTACACTAACCCTAACCCTAACACTTATGCTAACCCTAACCCAAACCCTAACCCTAACCCTTAACGTAACCCAAACCCTAATCCTAACTCTAACCCTAACCCTAATCCTACCCCTAAACCTAACCCTAACCATAACCCTAACCCTAACCCTAAACCGTAACCCTAACCCTAACCCTAACCCTAACCGTACCCGTAACCCTAAACCTAACCCTAACCATAACCATAACCCTTACCCTAACTCTAACCCAAACCGTAACCGTAACCCTAACCCTAACCCAAACCCTAAACCTAACCCTAAACCTAACCCTAACCCTAACCCCTAACCCTACCCCTAACCCAACCCTAACCGTAACCCCAACCTTAACCATTACCCTAACCCTAACCCAAACCCTAACCCTAACACTAACCCTAACCCAAACCCTACCCTAACCCTAATCCTAACGCTAACCCTAACCCCTAACGCTAACCCAAACCTAAACCCTAACCTAACCCTAACCCTAACCCTAACCTGAACCCTAACCCTAACCCTAACCCTCACGCAAACCCTAACCAAACCCTAACCCTAACACTAACCATAAACCCAACACTAACCCTAACCCTAACCCTAACCCTAACCCTAAACCTAACCCTAATCCTAACCCTAACTCCTAACCCTGACCCTAACTCTACCCTATTCCTAACCCTAACCCTTACCATAACCCTTACCCTAATCCTAACCCAAACCCTAACCCTAACCCTAATCCTAACCCTAAACCAAACCCTAACCCTAACCCTAACCCTAACCCTAACCATAACCCTAACCCTAACCCTAACCCTAACCTGAACCCTAACCCTAACCCGAACGCAAACCCTAACCCTAACCCTAACACTAACCCTAACCCTAACCCTAACCCTAACAGTAACCCTAAACCTAAACCTAACCCTAACCCTAACCCTAATCCCTAACCTTAACCCTAACCCACACCCTGACCCTAACCATAACCCTAACCCTAACCCTTACCCTAACCATAACCCTAACCCTAACCCTAACGCAAACCCTAACCCTAACCCTAACCGTAACCCTAACCCTACCCTAACTTTAACCCAAAATCTAACCCAAACCCTAACCCTAATCCTAACCCTAATCCTAACCCTAAACCCTAACCCTGACCCTAACCTGAACCCTAACCCTAACCCTAACGCAAACCCTAACCCTAACCCTAACACTAATCCTAACACTAACCCTAACCCTAACAGTAACCCTAAACTTAAACCTAACCCTAACCCTAACCCTAACCCTAAAACCTAACCCTAACCCTAACCCTAACCATAACCCTAACCCTAACACTAACCACTGTTGTAAATTCTAACAATACTTTGATAAATCCCAAACAACGCATCTTCTTTTCACCGAAACACATCTCTGTTTCTAACAAAAGCATTTCATGAAATTCGTACACTTTCAAAAGAACGAGACTATCTTTCAAAGTAAAGCTTCTAAGGGGAAGAGGAACAATATTCTCAATTCTAACAATACTTTGATATATCCCAAACAACGAATCTTCTTTTCACAGAAACACGTCTGTGTTTCTCACAAAAGCATTTCATGAAATTCATACACTTTCATAAGACGAGATTATCTTTCAAAGTAAAGCTTCTAAGCGGAAGAGGAACACTGTTCTCAATTCTAACAATACTGTGAAACATCCCACACAACGAATCTTCTTTTCAATCACGTCTACGTTTCTTACAAAAGCATTTCATGAAATTCATACACTTTCAGATGAATGTGAATATCTCTCAAAGTAAAGCTTCTAAACAGAAGAGGAACACTGATCTCAATTCTAACAATACTTTGATACATCCCAAACAACGAATCTTCTTTTCAAAGAAACACGTCTGTGTTTCTTACAAAAGCATTTCATGAAATTCATACACTTTCAAAAGAACGAGATTATCTTTCAAATCAAGTTTCTTAGGGGAAGAGTAAAACTCTTCTAAATTCTTTTTTTTTAATCCTAACCCTAACCCTAACCATAAACCCTGACCCTAACCCTAACCCTAACCGTAACTGTAAAACTAACCCTAACCCTTACCCTAACCCTAACCCAAACCCTAACGCTAACCCTAACCCTAACCCTAACCCTAACCCCTAACCCTAACCCTAACCCTACCCTAACCCTAACACTAACACTTATGCTAACCCTAACCCAAACCCTAACCCTAACCCTAAACGTAACCCAAACCCTAATCCTAACCCTAACCCTAACCCTAATCCTAACGCTAACCATAACCCTAACCATAACCCTAACCCTAACCCTAAACCTTAACCCTAAACCTAACCCTAACCCTAACCGTACCCGTAACCATAACCCTAACCCTAACCATAACCATAACCCTTATCCTAACTCTAACCCAAACCCTTACCGAAACCCTAACCATAACCCAAACCCTAAACCTAACCCTAACCCTAACCCTAACCCCTAACCCTACCCCTAACCCAACCCTAACCGTAACCCCAACCTTAACCATTACCCTAAACCTAACCCAAACCCTAAACCTAACACTAACCCTCACGCAAACCCTAACCAAACCCTAACCCTAACACTAACCATAACCCCAACACTAACCCTAACCCTAACCCTAAACCTAACCCTAAGCCTAACCCTAACTCCTAACCCTGACCCTAACTCTACCCTATTCCTAATCCTAACCCTTACCATAAACCTTACCCTAACCCTAACCCAAACCTTAACCCTAACCCTAAAACTAATCCTAACCCTAAACCAAACCCTAACCCCTAACCCTAACCCTAACCCTACCCTAACCATAACCCTAACCCTAACCCTAACCCTAACCTGAACCCTAATATTAACCCTAGCGCAAACCCTAACCCTAACCCTAACACTAACCCTAACCCTAACCCTAACGCAAACCCTAACCCTAACCCTAACCGTAACCCTAACCCTAACCCTAACTCTAACCCAAAATCTAACCCAATCCCTAACCCTAACACTAACCCTAACGCTAAGCCTAACCCTAACCCTAACCGTAACCTGAACTTTAACCCTAACCTTAACCCTCACGCAAACCCTAACCAAACCCTAACCCTAACACTAACACTAAGCCTAACACTAACCCTAAACCTAACCCTAACCCTAAACCTAACCCTAATCCTAACCCTAACCCCTAACCCCTAACCCTGACCCTAACTCTACCCTATTCCTAACCCTAACACATACCATAACCCTTACCCTAACCCTAACCCAAACCCTAACCCTACCCTAACCATAATCCTAACCCTAAACCAAACCCTAACCCTAACCCTAACCGTAACCCTAACCCTAACCCTAACTCTAACCCAACATCTAACCCAAACCCTAACCCTAACACTAACC